>JAHXMU010000104.1:1573889-1602704 GCA_019455685.1 Philornis downsi | reverse complement strand
GGCAATCCTCTTAAACCTGGTGGCCCTGGTAAACCTGGAGGCCCACGTGGGCACTGTTCAGGGCAGGTTACCAATTCATTGCCATGTATCAAATATGATGGGGTGCTGGTAAGTATCCACGATTTCTCTGTAGAGGAGCCCAAAAATTTCAAATCCAATGCATCGGGTGTAGTGGTCTCAATGTGAGGTGCATAGCGTTTGGTTGTGGTGGAGGTGCGTTCAAACTGCCAGGAACCCTTGGATAGATTGTACTGTGGCAAATCTTCACAACTGCTGTGGGACGGTTTATCCTTGTCACAACTGAAAATCATCCACTGGACGTCCATCTAATAAGGGAGAATATGTTATAATGGAAAGTGTAGACATTGCCTGAAAAGTTTTCAACTAACTTCAATAGTTTCTTTGGTTCTGCAGCTTCGAGCCACTGTAAATGTACCATCGGTAGCATCTATGGGACCCCGAACATCAAGGGGTGCATTATAATTTCCAGTTCTATCCGGCACCGGTTTACAATCAACCCATAAACGTACACCTTCCTGGCCAACACCCAACATCACCTTGTGCCAAGAGCGGTCGAAGATCTGAAGGAAATTGGAATTTAGTATTACAACTCCACAACTGTTTCACATTCAGCAGTGTAACTTACCTCAGTTTCCTCAAATGTTACCGTTTGTATAGATCCATCATATTTCGGCAACGAGAATTCAATGGCATTGATTAGTGGATTTATGGTCACACTCATCTGAGACTCATACTCGTAATTGCTCAACTCGAAAAGATACCATTCGAACTGGGGCTGGTGCTGAGGTACTCGGAAAGTACATTCAAATGAAAATTCATTTGGCACCCCTTTGGGGAAAGCTCTTGACGATTCGATGGTCATGTTTGAATATTCGCTAATGTGATAGGCCTGCTGATAGCCAGTTGAACCGCCAATTTGCTGTACTCCCTGGGCTTCATAGTTATACTCATCGAAGCGATAGGAATGCAAGATATCATAAGTGGTCAAATCGGGATCACCAGGTCGAACTATATTGCACGGCTCAACGGGCACAAAATCTTCATCTACATCTTCGTCATAGTAATCGCGACCATTATAGGCTAGAAACAAAGAACAATAAATGAGCAGAAGAAAATGTGAATGTTGAATATTTTGTCTACAAACAGAGACGATTTGTAGGTTGTCATAATATTTTTTGCGATAATCGTTGAGAAGGTGAACGATTGAACAACAATAATTTATTTCCGCTAATGGTGGTGACTACTAGTGTACACTGTGCGAAATCGAGTATCTTAAATATGTCTGAAGATCATTGGATCGACCAAAAAATTGCTTTGGCCGGTAACGTTCTACCAATCGAAGTAACTGGTTTCTGAGTACCGATGGAGGAAATATTGCAAACTGACAGGGTTGCCCATATTCGACGGGCCCATCTGGCAACGCCATAACTTTTGACAGAGATGTCAGATCGCTTAATGACATACCGCGTTTGAAGCGTCAGTCCAAGCAGATTTTCACCATGGAACAATACACGCCATGCGAGCGCTCTGAAATAGTTGAAATTTACATTCAACAGAAGAAGTCAATTGTGAAAACTCGACGTGCTTTTAAAATATTAAAAAATGTGAGAAGTGCGCCTTCTAAGAACACCATTAAGCGTTTATACGAAAAATTTTCGACTGGTGAGGCTCTTTCTAATCCGAAGAGGCCAAATAAAAGTCGACCAAGGCGATCGGCCGAGAATATCGCTGCCGTACGAGCCAGTGTTGAGAGGTCCCAAGAACATCTCAAAAACGCCGTTCTCAGCAGTTGGGCATGGCTCGGTCCACTTTACAACGGATTATTCGCGTTGATTTGCTTTTGTTCCCGTACAAAATTCAATTGACGCAAAGATTGTTGCCTGCGGACAAGCCTCGTCGATTGGAATGGGCCCAACGAGTCATCGAAATGGCCGATGATGACGAGCAATTTTGGAACAAAATTATCATGTCCGATGAAGCCCATTTCACATTGAATGGGACCGTAAATAAGCAAAATTCCCGTATTTACGCCACTGAAAATCCTCAGGAGATTCAAGAATTGCCTCTTCATGACGAAAAAGTCACTGTTTGGTGCGGCGTTAGTGCGAAAACGGTCATTGGGCCGTTTTTCTTCCAAAACGAAAATGGCCATGCTGTTACCATCAACCAGAAGCGTTATCGCGACATGATGACCAATTTTGTGATGCCAATTATTCGTCGAAAGCGTATGAGGCAGTTCTGGTTTCAACAAGACGGCGCTCCGCCGCACACAAGTCGCATAGCAATCGATTTTCTGAAGAATTTGTTTCCGGGCCGTTTGATGTCGAAAAGTGGTGATTTGGACTGGCCACCGCGTTCGCCCGATTTGACGCCCGCTGACTTCTTCTTGTGGGGACATTTGAAGTCAAAGGTTTACGTTAACAAGCCAAGGACCGTAGAAGAGCTCAAGGACAACATTCGTGAAGAAATAGCCGCTATTCCGGCCGAAATGTTGGCGAAAACGATGGAAAATGCTGCAAAAAGGGCACAATACGCCATCAACGCCAGAGGCGGCCATTCATATTCATATCATATTCAAAAATTGATGTAAACAAATCTACTTGGAACAAATTAAATGAATAAGATTGCCAACCACCAAATTTTTATTTTTTTCTTTGATTTTTTTTAAAAAACATGGGTCCGTCGAATATGGGCAACCCTGTATTAGGAGTTACATCACTATCGGTCATGTGGTCGTGAGTTTGAACTCCGCTACAGTCACCAATATTTCTTTGGGCGACGGGAATCTCAATAAGGCGCTTTCGTTAAGCTCTCCCACAACCAGTTCATGGAAATTCATGAGAAATGTTTTTTTTTTCCTATGCATGATACGACAATAAGAAATGGAACTCAGCTGCAAAATAGGAAATATTATCAATATTTGAGTATGCGTACGTAAGTGTTCGAACATTAAAGTTGATCAATATTACACTGCTTTGGATGTTCATAGTTTCAAATGTTTCGCTATTTTTTTTTTTTTTTGTACTTTTTGAAACATTTTTTTCGCGAATTTAAACACAAGTAAAACACAAATTAAATAATGACAGCGAATAATCCAATCATCTAAATAATTTACAAACTTTGGAAAGAATAAAAACAAATCAGACGGAGTAATATGAAGTGAATATGGGAGTTGCTCAATTAAATTTGTTGAGTGTTTGGCTAGAAATAGGTACACAATCATAGTCTTATGATATTGTGCGCTATCATTGCTCTAAGTCGAATTATTTGTACTTTTTCTACAAATTTGCTCTCTCAAACGCCGAGTAATTCTCACACAATATTATTTATTTACTGTCTGACCTTCTGGCAAGAAATTCGAGTGCGCAATGCTGTCATAATCAAAGACAGCAGCCGACTTTCAGATGGTTCTTTTCAATTTCGACTCAATTAGAAGAAGCTTTTTCGAGGCTTATTGACTGGCTTGCAAGTGAAATTGTGGTATAACCGGTTTAAGAAAGGCCGAGAAGACGTCAATGACGATGTTCGTCCTGGTCCCCCGAGCACGTCAAGTTCGGTCAAATGTGAAGGTTTTGCTCACTGTTTTCTTCGATTGGAATAGCGTGGTGCATCATGAATTTTTGTCACAAGGTCGTACGGTCAATAAGAAATACTACCTTGAAGTTATGCGCCGTTTGCCCGAAGCAATTCGTCAGAAACGCACAGAATTGTGGAAAACCAATCATGGATTTTGCACCATAATAACGCACCAGCTCACACATCGATGCTTTTGCGTGAGTTTTTGGCCAAAAACAAAACCGCAAGTATGCCTTAACCACCGTATTCACCGGACTTGGCCCCCGCTGGCTTTTTCCTCTTCCCAAAACTGAAGACGCCGACGAAAGGAAAGCGTTTTGCTACGATTGAGGAGATAAAAGAAAAATCGAAACAGGAGCTGTTGGCGATACCAAAAAGCGCATTTTAGAAGTTTTTCGAGGATTAGAAGAAACGCTAGCACAAGTGTATTATATCTGAGGGGGACTACTTTAAAGGAAATAAAATAGAAATTGATGAATAAATAAATACTTTTTGGAAAAAAATTGAAAATAGCGGTTATTTTTTGATCACACCTCGTACTTAATTATAATGTATATATAGGCTTATCCATTTAGTGATTTTAAATCCTCCGATCTGGCAAGGCTGTCAGCTGTTAAATACTTGTCATCTGAAGTGATATTTATTTAGTGAAAGAATATGGATCGTTTAACAACCGAGGAACGCGTAGAATTGGTAAAAATTTACTACAAAAGTGGTAATGCAAACGTGGGAACTTTTCATGCATTACGTGATTAGTGATTATGGTCGTCATAATCGACCTGCTGTGCAAGGAATTGGCAAGATTATGAAGAAGTTTGAAGAGACAGAAAGCGTTATAGATATGGTCAAACCTGTGCATCATCGCAATCTACTCTCTGCCTAAAATATCGCTGATGTTAATAAAAGTGTGGCGGATGATTCGAATTAGTAGATTCCACGGCGTTCTCAGCAATTGGGCCTATCTTACGGCTTTTGCTTTTGGATTCGCACCTCCAACCATGGAGAGTCCGATTCACGCAAAAATTAAAGCCGGCTGACCATTCACTTGGTATGACGAACTGGAGGAGAAGTGTAGAAGATCGAAGCGCTTGGAATTATTTTCTACGGGCGGGGTATAATAGATAAGGATGTATATTCCAGTCGCCACCTAAGAAGAAAACCACTCACAACGCCGTAGATATGCTGATTGGGTGCAACAGCAACAGGCTTTCAATGCTGATTTTTCAAACAAAATTTTCTACAGCGATGAAGCTCATTTCTTACGCGGTGGCTATGTGAACAAGCAAAACTGTCGCCTATGGGGCTCGAAGAACCCAGAAGTGATTGTGTAAAAGCCATTACATTCGGAAGAAAGTACCTGTTTGGTGCGCTTTATGGTCTGGGGGTGTCATTGGGTCGTATTTTTTCGAAAATGATGTTGTAGGAATTGTTACTATTGCCTCATGATAACCGACTGTTTTGGTTTGCAATTGAAGATTGTGTACTGGAAGATATGCGGTTTCAAAAAGATGGTGCCACGAGCCACACAACACGAACGATTTGGGTATTATTGCTTGAGAAGTTTGCAGAAAGCGTAATTTTACTTTTCAATTCAATTCAATTGTCAATTGGTCACCAAGATCTTACGATTTGATGCGGTTAGACTTTTTTTGTGGCGCTACGTCAAAAACTATATTTACGCAGATAATCCCCAAACAATTTAAAACTTTTTCGCCCGAAATATACGAAAAAGTGATCGAAAACTACCTCGAAGGTATGCACTGCTGCTACTAATCCAGAGGTGGCCATTAAAATGAGACCGTATTTCATACATAATGGCAAGAAATAACAGTTTCATCGAAATCATAGCTTTGTGTTTGTTTTATTTAGGTTTACTTTAGAAACCGAAAAATGTATAACCCGTTATTTATAATTAAAATTATAAGTCATTTGATCTGCATTATAGCACACTATTTGTCTCTTTGGCGGCGATTTTAGCTACTAAAATTGCGAATTTCAAAAACATTTTATGAATTTTGCGACAATCCCACACATTGGTGACATTGTGTCTATATTTCAGGATCGTTGCCGTGTGCCGTTTTTATTTTATTTATTTATTTTTTCCAAAAACAAAAAAAAAAAAAACATTAATACTAAGTATTCAAAGGTTTTTGAAGCGCCATGTGTCAGTCATCAGACATTTTGCGACATTTAATTTTACGTCGTTTTATGCCTACAGACTGACCATAAATACGAGAATTATGTATTTTTTTTAACAAAAATGAAGAGTACTTTTCTTTTAAAATCGAAAAACGGATTTCCCCGAAAAGGTGTTTTATATTCCAAATATCTCAAAAATCAATAATCTTCAACATTCCGTTATTTAAGCACTATATTGGTGGTGTAAGTATTATTTCGTCACAATGAACGTTCACAGATGTTCAAATCCATTAATCAAATGTGATAAGAAGAGGTCACACAGAACGTTTGGTCGTTAATTAGTTTTTCAATTCATATAATCGTTTTCTTAATCGCTTAAGTAATAATTTAGCCGGAAACACGTTGCATACATTTTCAAATATTAATCTATAAGATTATCACTGAAGACTAATATTTTAGTACGGTTATGAGATTTCGTTTCAGTTTCTTTTTTTTGTTTTTAAACTTTATGAACTAAAAAAATATTCCAATCAAGAGTCGACATGTTAAAAACAAAAAAAAAAAAAATCTGCAATTAAACTTTTGAATGGTCAAATTTTGTTACATTTATAGATTCATAACTGCGAAACTTTTCTTTTCCTCAAAATTGTTGTTGTTCGGATATAAAAAGGAGTTGTCTTTGACGTGTAAGGAAACAAAATTATTATACTCGTATGTTGGAAATTTGAATTTATTTTTTGTTTAAAATTACTTTCTTTATCAAGAAATTTCACTATTACACACCGTTTCGTTTCACTGCTTCGCCGCATGTACAACAATAATATGAAGTTAATAAAACGAATACGATCAAGCAATTATTGATCATTTGCATCATTCTTAATTGATTTCTCTTATTATTTTATAATATTAATACATTTTATTTCCAATATTCAATGCAATTTAGTCTTTGTTCGTTGCTGTGTTTTTTTTTTGTCTATAATCCGTTCTAATCCGCTCCGTATTGAAATCGTAACTGATTTCTGTTGAGGAAATGTGAAGATCGCTTTGTCTCTAAAATATGGAACATCTCTGTTGAATGCCCTATAGCAAATTGGGTGGTAGAGTTAGTCTCTTTTGTATGCTATACTATTATGCTGCGTCAGGCTATTATTTCAGATAAAGTGTAGACAATCTGAATGGGTCATATCTTACATAACAGTTTGTAAAACGCAGCGTCTATAGAATATGTAAAAAATCTATGGTAAATTTGGTGTAAGTTAACTTACATGCCGTTGTAAAAAGCCAATGGCTAATGACAGCGCTCTCATATTTTGACAAGTATCAGTTTGTTATGCTAATTTACAAGCGTAAGGAACCATATCATTGTACGTCGAACATAATATAGGATAACACATGTAATAACTGTATGGTAAATTTCATGATAGTGTCAGTCTCGTTAGCAAGCTGCTCATGAAATTTGCAAAATGTAGACAAAATCTATGTAAGTAAGTTAACTTCACGCTGCTGTAACAAGCATATAGCTAATGACAGCACCCTCATTTTTTTGACAAGTTCCAGTTTGTTATGCTGTTTACAAGCATCTGGAACCATATCGTTGTATGTTGAATATAATATAGAATATAATATGTAAAAACTCTGGTAGAGTCAGTCTCCTTAGCAAGCTGTTATGTTATTCTAGACGATTATGCCCGGTGAAATGTGCAAAATGTAGACCAAATCCATGTAAATAAGTTAACTTCACGCTGCTGTAATAACCCTATGACTAATGACAGCGCTCTCATTTTTTGACAAGTATCAGTTTGTTATGCTGTTTACAAGCAAACGGAACCATATCATTGTACGTAGAATATACCTATAATATAGACTAGAATATGTAAAAACTCTATGGCAAATTTCTCTTTAGCAAGCTGTTATCCTATTCGTGACGATTATGCCCAGTGAAATTTGCAAAATGTAGACAAAATCTATGTAAGTAAGTTAATTTCATGCTAATGTAACAAGCCAATGGCTAATGGCAGCGCTCTCAGTTTTTGACAAGTGTCAGTATGTTATGCTGTTTACTAGCATACGCAACCACATCGTTGTACGTCGAAATTTGTGTATGTTATTGTTAATGACCTACGACACTTATGTATATGGTAACACCATGTTTGCATATTTGCATATCGGGCTAATACATGTTGCGCTGAAATTCGTTGCATTAAAAATGACATGAAAAAACGGCAGTATCGCCAAAAACAATTCGAAAAATGTAGCCCAAAATTCAACGTAATCCACTACAAAATGCAGTTCAATTCGTGAAACATTTCAATGTGTCTGCTCGTAGCATGGAACGCATGCTAAAAAAATGAACTACAACTGAAGTCCGACAAAGTATTCGCACAAAAAGAATAAGATTAAACGCCTGCACAGAAGTTCGTCTAGCAAAAAACAAAAATTAAGACACTTACATATTGGTGGCAAGCTTGAAAATTTGGTTTTGTTTTATAATGAAAAAACGTTTACAGTTCAGCAATATCGTATGTAAACAAACTAAGTGATCATGTATGGTTAGAGCTCAAACCAAAAGACAATTAGGAGCAGCGAATTGTTCTGCGACAATGAGGATTTGAGTCGCAATAACTGTCACAGGATGCCTATAACTCGTTGTCATTTAAAAGGGACGTAAAGGTAATTCAACAAATCTATAGTGAAAAGATTTTAAACTATGTTTTGTTACCTTGAACACGTAAATAATTCGACAGAACACATTAGACGTCTCAACAAGACTCTGCACCATCCTACAAAGCATATGAAAACCGATGTTTCTTACAAAATGGGTTTCCAATTTAATGTCTTCATAACAGTGGCCACCATTATCGGCGTACCTAAAACCTATGGATTTTCCCATATGTTTCATTCTGGAGATCCAAGTATCAACTAAAACATATGAAAGGGTCAACGACAAATTAACATCAGCCTTTCCGCACTCGATTATGTTATCTGCTCTAAATGTGGCTACATCGAACAGTAACATATTTTTGCAACATACTGCAGTTTTTTAATAAAATAAATTCAAAATTAAAATTAAAATGAACAAAACTAAGGCATTTTTAATTAGCAACACTTTGAGCGTCGACTCCTGTATTACAAAAGTTTCAATTTATGTTCTAATTAACTATTTTAAATGCAATTGATGACATCCTGTAAATGAACATACTTGAGCCTCTATTAGCATGTGGAAGAAGAAAGTCTGCTCGCAGTGAAGAACCAATTTCGACAAAAAAAAAATTGGTTAACTTATTAATTAACCAAAATCTGGAATATTTACTAACTTTTATTGCAATCAGACTATCCGTTTCAAAATCATAAAATTATCTGCTATGTGCTTTATAGTAAGACGGTTGGAATATCGAGTATGATATTGTTTAATTAATGGTTACCAAGAGAAATTTTTTCCTGACAATTTCCTTTCAATCTAAAATAGAATATTTGTATTTTTTTCTCATTGTATATTTATTGTATCTTCAAAATTAATTGAACTAACAATAAGTTCTCATATCTTAAACTAATATAATAATAATATTTGTATAATCATTAATTATTCTAAATCTAAAAAAGTTGTTCAGTATCAAAATGTGACCAATATTTTCGCATTCAACATAAACTTTGATGTGATTCTGAAAGCATAAAATACTGCATAGAGTGATGCTGGTGGTCTTGGCAGCTAATACTGTAAAAGTTATTCTAGTATTTACAACAAGCTTAACAATAAAAATAAGAAAATATAATGCCAATTTAAATGTATGTTCTATACGCTCATTCAGTAAACGGCCCTGGTACGATAGTTAGAACACGCGACTGTCATTCATGTCATCGTGGGTTCGATCCCCATAACAACCATCTACTATTGTTTGAGCATAGCCGCCAATGGCGGCAGTTTACATAGTTTACCACTGTTGGTGATCAGAACAGACTCTGTAGGATTGAACCAGAAGTAATATTATTGTTTTTTTTTTATTCTTCTTTCTTTAAGTCTATAGACTTACTTGTATTTATTACAAATTTCTTCAGGCGTTGCGCTTTTCTGTCGCAAAAATAGCATTTATTTACTCTATATAACTACAACAATGTGTGTTTACGTGCACAAGTTTTCCTTACCCTGATAGTTGTAAGTTTTAATTTTTAAGTACACGCCCACCACAGCTAAAGAAAGAGCTTTCACTCCACCGTTCTAGCAGTGTAATAAAGCGGTATTCTAACTCTCAGCTAGCAATCGCCCAAGTATCAGTACTCATTTTACACTCGATATATAAACTACTTATTTGAAGTTTAAGGTCCCTGCTTGGTAAAATAATCTCCATTTTGTGAACCCCAGAAATATAAGGTAAAACCTTACCAATAAATTGAAGCCATTGGATTATAAATTCTTTAACCCCCCGTGTTCCTCATTCTCTTTCATATGATATAAAAACACCGTCCGATCAACCCCCCGTATTAACAATGTGATTATCTTGAGTAAATATTTCATTTCTTGAAGATAAGCCGATACTTATTTTAGTTAATTCGATTCTCATAATGTAGTTAATGTATACTCAATTAGAGTTTACCATTTAATTAATGTGTGGTCTTACGCACGAAGAACAAATAAAATGTCCTTTTAAATAATTAAATTGTTACTTTTTGTTACTTCACAAATTCATCAAATTACAAAATATTTGCTGAACTAAAGGTAATCCAACAAAATTTGGAATTCAGAGAACAGAAAATGTACTGAAATTAAGGATTGAAAAAACTTAGTACATAACAAATAATTACATTTTTCCTTAGATTAAGTTCAGAAGCTCCTAGAACTTAAGAAAAAATTACTAACATAAAGAAAAATTTTGCGAATATTTACCTAATAATTAACGAAATTATACTCTGTTTAAATAAAATGTTTACTAAAATTAGTAAAGGAATATACCTATACTTGCACTGAATCTTTCTGAGTGCAAATCAAGTCTATTTCTTTTACTTCAATTAAGTACAAATATTCAAATGTTAAATACGTTTTTAGCCTTGGAGCTAAATCATTCCCATATTTTCACAATATTAAGTAAAATTTCTTTAATATGAGGTATACTTTTTTTTTGAGTGTACGGAACAAAATTTCCTTAGAGACTGATAAAACAGTGATATTTTTATTATATCAATAAGTTGAATGGAATCTTGATTCAAAGCATATTAATTAATTTCATTAAAAATATAAAATCCACGATTCAGAGTACTGTTTTTTGCATTAGAAATAAAATGCTGAGGTATATCAAAAATATGTGTTCGCCGGAGAGACCTAGGAGGAACGTAAAATGGAAGCTGTGCCAAAGGATTAGAACAGTCGATGTAACCACCGATTATATTAAAAAACAATTAGCGCTGTCTGGAAGTTACGACGATATTCTAAAGTCTGTCTGTCAAGCAATAAGCATTGTGAATTGTAGGCTGGGAAAGGTTCTCCAAATCTAAATGAAGAATGATTAAACTTTACAAACACACGCTGCACCCATTCAATACGAGCAATGTAAATATTAGAATAAGGACACCAAATAATAGCGGCATTATTTCAACTTAGATCTAGTATATGATGTAAAAATGATTTTAAATGTATTGGAGTCAAAAAATTCTGAAAAATTAATGTATGAGTACGCCAAAACTTTATAAGTCTTGGGAATAACATAATTGACGTGCAGAACAAATGTCAAAGTGTAGTATGTGAGTGTAATTTCTCTAAGTGTATATGCTAGAAAGATCATCATAACCGCTCTCAGAACATTCAAGTATGATATTGTATGTAATCTCTTTCCCTCTTTACCTATGGGTTGGACTTTTCTAGAATTACGTTTACGACAGTAAGTTATGTTTGTTTCTCTCACTCCCATTATATAGTCTACTCTTATCTCCTTTTCACTTGTTATGTAAATAAGAACATTCTAAAATTAAGTCTATGATAACAAAACACTATTCTGTAAACATGTTTGTCTTTGTTGCACCTATAATGTAAATATGTGTTCTCTCTAGAATATCGTAGCATTTTCTAGAATAAGTCATTTTAGTATGAATAGATCAACTTTGTACATTTTGAGGAATTGATAAAGTTGACGTTGATGTAAAAAAACGTTCCACGATTCCAAAAAAGCGAAATCGAATAGAACACCTAGATCCAGTTTCGAACAAGCCGATTTCAGAGAAAAGTTAACAATTTTGAACACTGCATGAATCGGATTTCTGCAACGCGAAATATGAATATATTTATCCGTGTTCAATGAAAGCTTGTCTAAAAGGCACCAATTATTAAGACTGTCTATGTCTTCCTGAAGATCTAAGACATCATTAATTGTAGAAACTTTTAAAAATACTTTTAGATTGTCCGCATAAAACAAAACTTTTAACTTATAAAAACAAGTTGATATCTCATTAATAAATAGTGTGAATAAAAATGTCCAATTATGCATCCATGTGGCTCACCTGAAGTGTGAATATACAAAAAGGATTCGATCCCTGGTTAAATTGATTACGGCAGCCAAATTTACCCAGTGTTGAACTTCCCATGAATTGAAAAATGAATTTTATAAAGTAAATTAAGTTATGAATTATAAATTATGAATTAAAATGAATTTTTTTGAAAATTAAATTCATTTGTATTTAATTAAATTGTATTGCTTCGAAATAAAATTGCATTATATCAAATTACACTGAATTAAGTCGAATTAAATTAAATTGCTTGTGTCGAACAATTTGTAAATATTGTAAATTGTAAAAATTAACTATATATTTATTTGTTTGTGTAAAGGCTTCTTCAAACAATCATGCAACTATAAAAACCTCTATTTTTGTTACGCCCATATGGCAACCCAGCGTGGCACGGAGATCTCATGGTTGAAATCAGCCGCCAGCCGGACCACTTCGCCAGCCGCCCTCAACATACGAATAAACCCTAAATGTAATGTAAGTTAACCGTTGTCTTTTCGTCTCCTCCAGTACGAACCCCTTCGTAATTCTACATATCCCGCCAAGAACCTAAGTTCTTCCATAAAACCACCAATTTCTCTCGAGGAATCTAAGTTCCAAATTAAATGTTCAGAACAAATCTGACAGATTTACCATCTAGCAGTTGCATTTTAAACCCAGATTTGCCGATGTATTTAACGAACACTTCGGGTGATCCTGTAATTGGTAAGTTTTGAAAATCTTCTCAAATTGACGTTGACAATCATCGTTATGATGTAGATATCGTTGAGTGAATCTAAAAGTTGAATACAAAATAGGAAGTTCGCTAGATGGGCGAGCATCACCCGCTCATATTCATAGTGAAGCGTCTTAAGAATTCGTTAACCACCAACCGTTGTGGCATTAAAACAATTGTCTAATCTCAACATAATGAGATCTATTCATGAATAAAAAAAATCACTGTCGTAAAGAAAACTCTATGAACTTATAAAAAGATTCAAAACTCTTATCAGCAACATACCGTATAGAATAGGCAACAACAAAAATCGAATATATTGCAATTTCAATTAATAGATTAGATGGGGTAGCCATCAAGTAATTTCCCAAACTGATGTCTTTATGTAAATGTTATTATTTCATCACGATTATGGGATGCTAATGCTGAAGTTTGTGAATATGGCAGGGAGACCTTCTCACGTTCAGTGATCTGATTTACACGCATTTCTATTTTTAGTCTTACCGATTATAGTTTGAGAAACTGTTACTGAGTTGTTATCACTAAAACTCAATTTCACTTCCGCTGTGTGTCATTATGAGCACTACCCCTCCTGACCTGGAGACTGTAAGGCGAGCAAAGGATTTCTGGGTGATAAGAGGATGCTGAGTGACGGATATTAACCTGGTACAAAAAAAAAAAAAAAAAAAAAAAAAAAAACGCCCTACTAAATTTGAGTTGAAAATACTCGTATGCTAGAAATTAATATACCATTTAATCTACTCAACATAAGTAAATTTTACATGAAAACGAGTAAGTAAAACTACAGGGTGGCGCAATAGAACGTGCTTATTTAAAAAATAGATTAAAAAATAAATACAAAAGGTATGGTTAAAATAAATCTGAGGCATTGTAGAGTAATAAATGGAGTTTATTTTTTAAAAATAACATCATCTAAATGGTGACCCTCTCTACGACGGCACTCCTCTAACCGCAAACGAAAATTATTGAAAACTTTCTTCAGTAATACTGGTGTAATGGCTGCCATTTCACCACGGATATTCTCCTTGAGCTGAACGATGTTTCTTGGATTATTACTGTAGACTTTGTGTTTGAGGTATCCCCACAAAAAAAAAAGTCAAAAGTCGTCAAGTCTGGACTACGTGGGGCCATGGGATATCACCTCTTTTCGAAATCAGTCTGCCAGGGAACATCTGTTTCACCACCACCATGGAGTCATTTGATGTGTGACAGGTAGCTCCATCTTGTTGGAACCAGGTTCTGGAATTCACTATTCTTGAACTTTCAATTTCTGGAGCCAAAAATTCGTCTAACATCTCAACATAGCGTTCCGTATTAACCGTGACGTTTTGGCTCCGCGAATTTTCGAAGAAAAAAGGACCAATTATTCCTCTGCCAGAGATTGCTGCCCATACTGCCACTTTAGGACTATGCAATGGTTTCTGGTGTTTGATTTTGGGATTTTCACTGTTTCAGTAACGACAATTTTGACGGTTTACGAACCCATTCATAAGGAAATGAGCATCGTCAGAGAAAAGGATATTGTCAAAATTTTAAAATCGATTAAGCATTTCATTAGCAAATGCGAGCCTTGCTATGAAGTCAGACTCGTTCAATTCTTGTGTTAATTGCAGCTTATATGGATGCAGTTTAAGATCCAATGTTAAAATTCGTTGTAAACTTCGTCGCGAGAATTGTAAGACAGACGATCTCTTGCGAGTCGACATTTGTGGATTTCCTCGTACTGACTCCATAACTCTCTCAACATTGTCTTCGGCTCTAGATGTTCTTGGTCGACCATTTGCTTGTGGTTTAAATGTTTAACCGGTCTCTTCAAAACGCTTTACCCATATTTTAATTAAATTAGCACTCGGTGCCTCACTAATTCGCCATAGTCCATATTCAGCACAATATAGTCGCCTAGTAGCAATATATGAACGAGAATTCTCGTAAAATGCGCGCACGCAAAATGCGAGACGCTTCCCGTCGAAGTGACTCATAGCGACTAAAACTCCATGAGCCCGCCAACCCAACGATGTAGGCGCCGCCCCCGCTCGCGCCTTTTCTACCTCGCAAAAAAGGGTGATGCAATATGCACGTTCTATTGCGCCACCCTGTATATTGATAGATGGAAGTCGGCGTCTATAATACCAATTTTTAAACATGGTAAGAAGAATGATGTCTGCGTCTGGGTGGTGCCCGGGATGGTTTAGATTTACAATTCGGTCCAATTGGAAAAAGGGGCGTGGTACCTCCCATACAAACAAAAAATTAAAAATCAATTATTTCTGCTCCTGCTAAAATTTGAAGGCAAAGCAACGTTTGCGGGGTCGGTTAGTAATTTATAAGAAGTTATCTTTTCTTACAAAATCGATTATAGTATCTCCATCTCAGCATGGATTTTATCCAGGTAGATCTACCACAACAAAATTAACTATTTTCACAGAATATTGTATTTCATAATTTGAACTTGAACATCAAGTTGAAACAGTTTACACCGATTTCGGCAGAGCATTTAATAAAGTATTTCATAGTATACTTTGTGCTTGATGTTAAAGTGCTTGAAATCGTATTTATCAAATAGAATATGCAAAGTCGTTATTAGTGGTTACGAATCTCTTCCATATTTGCAAACATCTGGCGTGCCGCAAGGTAGTTTTTTGGCACCTTTGTTGTTTAATTTATTTATTAATGATTGTATAAACATGATGTTTATAAATTTACTTACCTTTTTTTCACTAAAACTTGTTATAAATAATGTTTATACTTATCTTTTTTTTATCAAAACTTATTAAAAATGAATTTAAAATGAATTTGCAAATGTTCCATGAACATACCTAATATAAGATTAAATAAAATTGAGCTTTATACCACCTTTTTTGCCCTTTTTGGGGTAAAGATATTGTGAATTGTTCATAAGGAAATTGTCAGACAATATTTAATGTAAGCCAAAACTTACACTTGTAACTACCACAAATTGTAAAACCAAAAAGTAGTTACTCTGCACAGCTCAAGCGGTTAGCATCACAGCTTCCCAAATATGCTTATAACGAATTGAAATTAATAATCTTAATTTCTTTTATTTTACAACCTACAACCAAATATTTTTCCACTATCTCTTGAGAAATTATCTGTTTAAAAGGCGCCATAACATTTATCAGCAGGTCAACTTGCCCTCCCAGCGGTACAGAAGATTACCTCAAACCCAAAATACAGTCCAAAACCTATTCCAGAAATTTCCAACCGGGTCCAGTGTTGATCATCACATCAAATTGATTGCAGCAATAACAATAACAGTCCATTTGCCACAGCTGCATTGAATCAGCTGCGACTTCTTCGCCCAATTTTATTCAATGATCTTTCTAACTGTTTTAAAAAAAGTAAATTTTCTTTTATATGCAGATGACTTAAAAATGTATCACAAAGTTTCTAATATTTCTGAGGCCGTAGATCTTCAGAATGATTTAGATAATCTTCTTGACTGGCGTTCTCTAAACAAGCTTTCATTAAGTCTATCAAAATGTGTCCATATTTCATTTTCAAGCTCTCGTAATCCAATTCCACTTGTTTTTAAAAATTGCTGATTACAGGCTCCTTACTGCTGAAAGTAAAATGGATTTAGGTGTTGTTTTTGATGCGGCACTGACTTTTACCTCGCATATAAATTATATTATCCCTAAAGCTTATTCTATACTAGCGTATATTAAACGAAATTGTTCCGATTTCACCGATCCACATACCTTAAAAATAGTGCATACTTCCTAAGTACGATCAAAGTTGAAATATGCCTCTATTATTTAAAGTCCCCTTTGCCAAGTCAGTACATCACGCATAGCAAGAATTCAGCGGATCTTTCTGAAATTTGCTCTCTCCTTAATTAACTTTGGTAATTTTGTGCCTCCTTATATTTCCAAATGCTGGTTACTGGGCTTACAGCCATTGCAATATCGCCGCACTTATCATACCTTGTTATTTGTATTCGATATAATAGCTGGTATAATTGATTATTTTAGATTGTTGTCGCTTATACTGTTTTCAGTTCCTCCGAGATCACTTAGATATCACTATATATTTAATGTATCACGACATTCCACAAATTATGCCCAGCATAGTGCTTTGAATCGCGGATTAATTGAAATCAATAACCTAAATGGGATTGCAAGAAATGAATACCCAATTCAACACTTAGAGTTTTGTATGTCTAGAAATAACTTTATACTGTTCATTTTAGATGTCTAAAATAAATAATGTACAGATTTACATAACTTTCTTGAGATATATTATATCAATTCTTAGTCTGTAAGTTTCGTTAATAAAACAACGAAACTTTTAATTTATCAAGCTTTAATTCAAAGTAACTTCAACTATTTGATTGTTCTCTACGGTTATAAAAAAAGGAACGAACTTAAGGCACTTCAGAGAACTCAGAACAAAGCTCTTAAAATTGTAGGAAATTTTCCAATCCGAACTTCTAAGTTATCAATATACAAAGAATATTACCCAAATATTTTGCCAATTTATGGTCAATACCAATTGCAACTGTTATTGTATGTTTTTAAATGTATGCATAACATTAGATACCACAGAATTTCATTTTCACTCAATCAGAATAGGTTTAACACCCGCAATAACAATAATCTGAGAGCTCCAACTTGTAGATTAAACATGACAAAACAAAGAATAGAATACGTGGGTAGCTTTGCGTATAACAACTTGCCACAAACATTAAAAACAATTACTCGAGTATCTGAATTTAAAAATTCTTTGAAGAAATATTTATATGAAAATATTATAGATTTACTTTCATAAAAAAAAAAAAATAATGGATATGTACATATGCAGGAAAACAATAATTAAATAAAAGGATTGCTAATCACTTTACCGTAAGCCTCTATAAAGTCACTTTGACGCTGAGGCATTAAATTTTATTGTGAACTATCACTAATTACAAAACTGTTATAGTATTGTATTATATCTAGTAATAAATTTATTATAAAAAAAAGGATTTATAAGTCCATAGACCCAAATAAATGAAATTAAATTAAATGAAACTTAAATTGCCTAAATTTTATTTGTTTTCAGCAAGCGTGCAATTTGTACGTACTTAAAGTGATCTACTTTATTTTGAGAAAAGAGGTACTTGGCGCCATTTGCAGAGCAAAACGAACTCAAATTGAATAACATATAAAAGGTGTCCCAACAAGAACGCAAGATGATGCAGCAATTGAATTGTTTCTCTGGCTGTATGACATGTGGCGCCGTCTTGTTGAAGCCACATGCCCTCCACATTCATTTCTTTAATTCTAGGAACGAAAAAACTGGTTTTCATTTCACGATACCGAACACCATTGACTGTTTGCGCTTGACATACCTCATTTTCATGAAGAAAAGGTTCAATGATTCCTCCAGCCCAAAATCCACACCACACAGTGACGCGTTGAGGATGCATTTGCTTCTCGTGAATTACTCGAGGATTTTCCTCACCCTAAATGTGACAATTCTGCCTATTGACGAAGCCATCAAGATGGAAATGAGCCTCGTCACTGAAGATGATTTTATAGCCATAATCAGCATTTTCATGTTGTCTCTCCAATACCCAATTAACGAACTCCCTTCCCTTCCTTCGCTGTCCATGGTCAGCTGGCTTCAGTTCCTGAGTCAATTGAACTTTGTATGCATGAAGGTGCAAATCTTTCGTCAAAATTCGCTGCATAGTGGATTTGGAGACACCAATTTGCTGAGCTCGGTGTCGAATTGAGGTGGATGGAGTTTGAGCGCCTCATCATCATGTACAGCTGCGACATTTTCGGTCGATCGACCTGGTCGAAGGCGCGTTGTTGTCTTTACATCATTAGCAGACACAGTTTAGGCAAATTTATCCATCAATCTCTTGTGACCCCAAATTGATCGCAATTTGCGTACTGTAGCCACAAAACTTTCACCATTTTGGTAAAACAATTTCACAATGAGAATGCGTTGTTCATTCGTGTAGCGCTTCATTTTTACTAACCTCGTACCTTCTACTAGCCAACAATAACAATTGTTCAAATGTCAAACAATGACACTTCGAATGACACCAAATTTAAATCTTGCGTTCTTGTTTGGGCACCCTTTAGAAGCTATAGGGCACTATATGGGACTAGTCACATAAGGCTAGAGGCAAATATTTTTTTTGCATGATATATATTTTGTATTCCCAGTGTATTCAACTATCATGTATGTGATCTCTTTCACCTTTTATCCGTAAATTTTAAGTTTCAGCAATTACGTTTACGATAGTAAGTTATGCTTGTTTCTTTTACACCGAGTGTATAATCTATTGTTATCTCTTTTTCACCTGTTATGCAAATGAGAATATTCTAGGAGTAAGTTTATCGTATGTTAAGCTACATTATTCTGTTAATATGTTTATCTTTATCGCACCCATTATGTAAATATTTGTTTATCTCAATTATTTTAGCATTTTCTAATATAAGTAGTTTTACTATAAATAGAGCGACATTCAGTCTGAATGAATCAATAAAGTTGACGTTAATGTGGGAATACGAGTACGTTCCATGTTTCTAAAATAATTCTTGTGATTGTGAGCGTCAAGTACAGAGTGGCGCATAAATTGAGCAATAAGAAGAAATTTAAAAATCGTCTTTAATCAATGTATTTCATTTATATGTTTGTCTTTATCGCACCCATTATGCAAATATGTGGTTTCTCTAATATTTTAGCACTTTCTAGAATAAGTAACTTTACTATATCGTAAATAGAGCGACTTTGTGCGCTTGAATGAATTAATAAAGTTGACGTTAAATTGGAAGTAAGTTCCTCGATTCTAAAATAGGTCAATTGTGTAGAAAATTTTAGTTTATTTTACAACTAATTGATTTTGAAGATGATAGACCTTAAATTGTCATTCCCATTCGCGCATATGCGATACGTGATCAGCAGATTATTCATTGCAGCCGGAAGGGTTGACGTCGGAATCACCTCAGTTATTGTTTTAATAGACTGCTTAAATTCAGTTAAATTCCTTGGTTTCGTTTTGTACACCTCTTGCTTGACATAACCCCATAAAAAAGACAGGTGCAATCAGGTCAGGTGGCCTTGGAGGCCAGTGGAAACTCTGGTTTCTGGTTACTAATTTGTTTGGGAATTTTCGTTCAAGCTTCGCCATAATCGGTCTAGGTATGTGCGCAGTTGCTCTATTTTACTGGAACCAAATACGGTTGGAACGAATATGTCTTCGGCGCAGTTCTGGGAAAAAAAGACTCCTTCAACATCTTTAAATAACTATATTCAGTCACAGTTGACAGTATCATGATTCGAGCCGTTTACTTCAACGTTTACTTGGCTATTCTAGAAGGACGTTAGCAAACTCACATTGTAATATGTCCAGTATAATTAACAAATCGTGCGCAAGCCCTTAGCGGCGTGACTCACGTAAAACTTAACATTTTCCAGAACATTTTTAATATTGTGGCCTAAATAGCGGTTGTAGATTTCTTCTATGTACCCATAAGACGTATTTTTCGTTTCATCATCTTTATATTCCGTCTGTTTAGAGAAGATGTCCATTTCTCTTGCCAACTACAGATCCATATCAAAATTTATGCCCTTTTGAATGACATAATTTTTAAGTTGTGTTTGTCCCACTTCTCATGAATGGCAGTTATGTCAGTTTTATATTTTTTTAGTATAATCGTCAATCTGATAGATTCTGAAACGTTCCTTTACAAAGATGTCATTCCCTTTCTAGTGCCTCTCATATAATTGCATCAATGAAAAAGAACATTGAGCGAGCGGTATGTGTAAGTCAATTTACCTGACAGAATTTTCTGTATTGTTTCTTTTTTACCAAACTTAAATATATTGCATATGACATAGACATTATTGGCCGTAAACTGCGAGATGTTACTGCGGCCTTCTCAAGCATCGAAAAGGAAGCGAGGACAAAACAATTGGTTTCAACTCATTTGGGACGCTGTGTGTACATTGACAAATATAATTTTGAAGTGGTGGAAGAATTCATCTACTTCCGTTTCGCTGTAAACAAACCGAATGATGTCAGCGTGGAGATAAAGAACAGAGTATTGCTTGCTGACAGATCTTACTATGGGCTAAGCAAGCGATTCAATGATGAAGCTCTCTCTCGACAAACAAAAATCCGACTGTTCCAGACGTTGGTTCTACCTGTCTTGTTATATGGCGCAGAATCCTGGGTTATGACGCAAGCGGATGAATCAGAACTGGCAGTTTTCGAGAGAAAAATACTCCGGAAAATATATGGACCCATCATCTTTGACGGAGAGTATCGGTGTCGCATGAACAATGAGTTGTATGAGCTATATGCCGATATCGACGTGGTCAAATTCATTAATATACAGCGATTGCGTTGGCTGGGTCATATTGTGTGGATGGACTCGAATGCTCTGGCATGGAAAGATTTCGACAACGAACTCGATGGACGGCGCAGAAGAGGGCGACCAAAACTCAGTTGGAAGGACCAGGCTTTTGAAATACTGTGAAGAATTGGAGGAGAAGCGCAGAAGATCGAAGCGCGTGGAATTATTTTCTACGGGTGGCGTATAATAGATAAGGATGTCTGTTCTAGTCACTGCCTAAGAAATATATTGTCCACCCAGATTTGGATTCTGTCCTGCATTAATGCGCGCCTCTGATATACTTTCTGATATGTGAAACTATATTATTAAATGAAACACTTGTTGTTTTTTTTATTTTTTTTATTAGAAAACAATTTTTTTGTATTTTATTTTATTTGTTTTTTTTCATAATAATTTCTTTTTATAAGATTTTTTTTTTTGGTTTTTTCATATTCTTTCTTGTTAATTATATTTCCTTTTTAATGCAAGATTTTCACATTTTTAATGAGATTTTTCTTTTCTGGTTGGTTGTTCTTGGTTTGTTATGTATTTTGTTTCTATACCTTCTAGTATTAGTATTATTATAATTTTCTCTTGTTTGTTGTTATTATTATTAATTTGGTTTGGTTTTTTCTTCGGTATTTTTAAGACATAATGAAATAAGTTAAGTTATTTGTTTTAAGGAGAATTTACTGTATCATTTTTGAGTTTCTTTTTTAGAATTTCATATTATTTGGTTTGTTATAAGAGTTGTTTAGGTTTGTTTTGTTATTTTGGTTTTATTTTCCATTTTATAATATTAAACACAATTTTTTCACAGTTTATTGTCGTTTCTCGACTATCGATTCATGGTCGAGATAATAAGTGTTGTATTTGTTCTTCTTGTTCTGGTTGTTTGTTTTATGTTTTGGTTGTTCTTCTTTGTTTGTTTGTTTGTTGTTTTTTTTTTCAATAATAATAATAATAATAATTAAATATAATATGTATATATATATATATATATACATGTATATATGTATATATATATATTTTTCTTTTTTGTATTTATTTAATAATAAATAATGTACGTAGGGTGTAGGGTTGTAGGTTTTGAAGTGTGTGTTTGTGTGTGTTTTGTAATTTTTTTTTGTTTAAATATTTGATTTTTGTATAACTAAAATAACACTTTGAGTTTTTCTTCTTGTTTCATTCTATTTTGTTCTTTCTTTGCTTTTTATTGTTTGTTGTTGGTATTAATTTATTATACAGATATTGTATTCTTTAGTTAGTTTTTTTTTTTTGTATTTTGTATTTTGACCCCTTTGTAGATGTTGTTGTTGCTATTTGTAATTAATTATTTAGAAACGATTTTGTGTGTATGCTAGTGGGAGAGACAGAGAGTTTTGAATTTCGATTTGGTTTTTATCATCGTTTATGAGCTATGAGAATGTTTGATTTTTGACGACAGTAATAATAAGAATTTTAAGATATTTGCAATATTACAACTGGAAATATTCATCAAATTGATCAATAATTTAATCAAACACCATCTTTTGATCAAATAAAAATATTGCTAAAATAATGAAAAGCTCGCCGAGATTAACGTGATGATTAACGATTAACAGTTAATCACGGAGATTAACGCTTTTCGCTAAACACATACATAGGTAAAGACTACAAATTTGCTACGTATAGTATCAATAAATATAAATAAAGAAAAATAAAGAAAATTTTGTACAAAATTTAGGAAAAATAAAGCACTGTTTATATGATTTTAGCAAAACAAATAATATTAAATACGCTAAATGTAATTTGAAATGATTTTTAATATTAGTGAGCTAAAAAATAATTTCCTTTTCCTGAAATTAATTGTTTATAATTTTTTTTGGAACTATTTTTAAATAATAGTAATTATATTAAGTCTGACTTGAACTCCATATTATATTAAGTCTGACTTGAACTCCATATTTCTATACATTGCAAGACTTGTAGTAATATCAAGTTTAAACCTTAATTTTCTTTAGACAAAATCAACTGTCTAAAAATTTTGTAAAAATAATATTAAATTGCTTAATAATTTTGCATTACTTTAATCCTTTTCACATCGCTTTACGTTGTATAGTTTTGGCGTGTAGACTTTTCTTAATTATTTCATGGCCAGCGTTGTCTGCTTACATCATTACATTCATTCTGAAAGATTTTCATATCGACTTGCAATGATAGTTTCGTACCGAATTTGTTTTCTTGTCTACCATTCTAAGTAATTCCAGCTTAACAAATTTTAATATAACTTTTTCCAGTTTTATTAAGATTTTTACATTAACTCTTCTCAGACAAATTTAAACATAATTGAAACGCAATTTAATTTTACTACACAAAAAAATGATAAAAAGAACGATAAAGAGTACATCAAGACTGTGTAATTTTATTACAATTAGAAAACTACGACTCCGACATCAAACCAGAAATTTTAAATTTCCTAACTCCTGGCCACAAAAAAACAGATATATTTAAATTCTTCACTTCACTTCAAAATCGACCCCAATTGCTATTTAGATTCCGGACAAGTCTGGTGAACACCTATTTAAAAACGATTCGTATATTTCTTGAAATTTTTTTAATTGATTTCGATATATTTCATGAAATTCTTAAAATGTGACTATTTTTAACAGATTGTGTCTAATGATGTGTTGGCTATAAAATTTATAACCTCAAATAAGAATCTTTGGTGAGAATTCTTGAAGGGATGAAAATTAAAATTTTCTCTAAAAATAATTAATCAATATTATAAATAAATAACTTAAATACATCTTTGTAGGCCGCAATGTCAGCGTAATCTTTTCAGAAAATAATTACTCAATATTATAAATAAATAAATAACTTAAATACATCATTGTTGGCCGCAATGTTCGTGTAATCTTTTCAGAAATAATTAATTAATAAAACTAAAATTTTGCCTAAAAAAGTGATTAATCAACATTAACGTTTTAGGCAAAATTTTACCCAAAAATAACTAATCAAATTTAGCTAATTTACAATATCAAATAAGATTTTTATGTGAAAATTTTTGAAGAAAGAAAACTAAAATTTTTCCTAAAAAAATAATTAATCAACTTTATTTTTTAGGCAATATTTTACCTAAAAAAATAACTAATCAATATTAATCAATTTATAATGTCAAATAAGAATTTTTTGAAAGGAAGAAAACTAGAATTTTGCCTAAAAAGTAACCAACATTATTTTTTTATGAAAAATTTTACCTAAAAAAATAACTAATCAATATTAATTAATTTATAACGTCTAATATGAATTTTCTGTGAAGATTCTTGAAGGGAGGAAAACTAAAATTTTGCCTAAAGAAATAATTAATCAACAATATCGTTCTAGGAAAAATTGTACCAAAAAAAAAAAATAAAAAATAAATAAATAATTTATCAATATTATTAATAAATAAATAACTTAAATACGTTATTGTAGGCCGCAATGTTCCTATAATATTTTTAGAATGGATGAAAACTAAAATTTTGCCTAACAAATAATTACAAAATTAAATAATTTTTTAAGCAAAATTTTAGTTCTCTTCCCTTCTGAAAAGATTACAGAAATATTGCGGACTACAATGATGTATTTGCTCAATATTATTGTTTTAGGCAAAATTTTAGTTTCTTCCCCTTCTAAAAATATTACAGGAAAATAGTGGACTACAATGATGTGTTTAAGTTATTTATTTCTATCGCAAATTCTATCGCAAGCTTTTCAGATTCCAAACAAATCTACTAAACATCGATTCATTAACACCGACCATACAGCCCTGGTACGTATATTTTCTTCAGAATTTCTAACGATCAATTACACAAAATTTTATGAAATTTTGGTAATGATACTTTTAAAATGTACGATTTCAAGGAGCGTTGTGAAAGCTAAAAAACAAATTATTGATAATTGATTATCAATTAAGGAAATATTGCGGACTAAAACTGTAAATTTAAGTTGTTTACTTACATTCCAAATCCTATTCAGAGTTCGCTGAACATTGACTTCAAAATTCTGACTCTACAGCTAATGTTTATATATTTTTTTGAAAGTGTAAACATTACATTTTCTCGAAATTTCATGAAATTCATAACTATGATGACTATTTTTAACGGATTATTTTTTTAATGATAAGACTGACAATTTCAAAAAAAGATTTTTTAGTGGAAAATTTTGAAGGGAAGAAAGATAAATTTTGTCCTTAAAAGAAAATAATGATTTACTTTAAATCGATGAAGAAAATATTGCGGGGTTCAACAATACATTTAATGGCTTTATTTCTACTCAAACTCCTATTCGAACTCCGAACAAATCTACTAAATACCGACTTCTAAACTCCGACTACACATTTTTAATTTGTATAATTTCTAAATACACGACAATTGGCCTCGGACAATTTCTTCAAAATAAAATCTAAAATTTTTTTGTAAGGTATTAATTTATAACTGCAATCCTTTACCCATTACTTGAAACATTTATTATTTCTAAAAATAATATTTTTTTTTGTGAAAATTGTCCTAAATTCACCAAAAAAAAACTAAAATGTTTCCACAGTTTTTGGGAACTTTTCGTTCTGTTAAGAACACAAACATTGAATGTTGATTAAAACGAAACCAAATAAGAAAATATTACCTATAAAATTTTATTTTTTTCTTTCAAATTTGTCCTCTAGTGTGCACTGTACGGCAACGGGAGGAACAAATAATATTATTATATAGAAATCAATATGTTCACAAAGTTTTGTTAAGAAATACGCCAGATATTAGAAAAATGAATTGAAAAAATATTTAATATTTAATATTTAATCGGAGACTCACTGGGGTGATTTCTTCACGGTTCTTATATAAAAGTGTCAGCTCAAATCTCATAGATAGTAGTAAATTAATTGATTGAACATTGGAATACATAGAAACGGTTTATAAATTTCCTAAACTATTATGGAATGTTACGAAATTTTGTAAGAAACTTTGGAAAAAGGTAGATAAAGTTACTCCAAAATTAAGAAAATACTCTGCTGGTTCCAATTATATTCAGTTTTTGATTGTATCGCCACTACCTGCACTCTTATGGACCTTCAAAGTAGAGCTATTGTAGAGGATAACAAGTGAAATATTGATATCATTGATAGGTAATAAACATTACGAAGCCAGTTTGCATGATAGATCCCCCAGCAAAAAAAAAAGTACATCTAAATAAGCAAATATTCATCACAACTTGTGATGAGGAAGTGCTACAAAATTACATAATCACCAATGAAATTAACATAGGGTTGCCATAGGATGTTAGCTCCATCTTATGATGCCTTTTTCCTATATATTGATAAAAAAATTAAAAGGGTCCTAGAAGGGAACCTAATGTTTTGTGCAAACGAAGCTTATATAACCTCTTCTCTGAATTACAACCCCTGGTACTGGGAACGGACATTCTTAGCGACATAGAAATGTATACGCTCTATTTGATCAACCGAAAAATTGTAATTTGTAATTTTTACAAATAGAATGACTAACTTAGTGTATCGGTTACATAAATGAAAATAAAAACCATGGTTTTAGAAGTGGTTCAAAACTGTTTCGCGGGAAATGATAAATATGCATGGATTGCATTTTTGAAAGTGATGAAAATGCAGTTCTTTTTGAATGGCTTCCACTTTTTTTGCTGGGACGTGATTGAACATCGCATTGCGGTTAATTTAATATCGAATGCATCGAAGGTTAACATAGTCCGCTTGCAGGCGTTGCGGTTAATTTAACATCGAGTGCATGGAAACATAACATACTAAGCTTGCAGGCACACATTCGTTTATATTGTGTTTTTCAATTATGTACAAATTTAAATTACTTTGAAGAAATATAGAAATAAATATTTAATAACTGAAAATATTACCTATTTATTGTATGACTCCTTAAATAAAGTGTTCACGCAAATCTTAGTACATAACTTATGAATTTTTCAACAACCACTGAATCTTCCTACTCTTTTCACAAGGATTATTAAAATTCCTTTCAAACTTTGCTCCTTTTCTAGTATCCACCATTGACTTAAATCCACTATAGGCTCCATTTTCCAAAAATTCAATTGATTTAAATTTTGTTGTGATAAATTAACTAAATATTAAATTAATAATTTAAGATAAATTATGGAAATAATGTAGTTTTTACTAAAATGATTGAGCTTTCGTTTTTATTAACAACAGCCTTAGCTTCTGTGTAAAGCAGATACTTAGTGTTTGATTATATTATTAATCATGTTGATGAACTTTGTAATCAAATCAATTAACTAGTTACTAATATTACGAAAATAAATGTATTTTGTTGATTTGTGTTTCTTTAAGTTGACAATCAACTTGACGAAAAATTTGTTCATAATAAATCAATACTCTACTTAAGATTTCTATTGAAACTGGGCGTAATGAATAAAACAAAACTCTAAATCAAAAACATTATCATTCACTTGAAAAACATTTTGTTATATATATACTATTTTTCATAAGTGGAGATTTGTATACATATAAAGTAATTACCCTGCTGTTTTAAACTTGGAAATATTGAATGGCTGGCACATGATTTACGCCTATACCAGCGGAGCTCCAAAATAAACCGATTCCAGCTTTATTTGACCAAGTAGAAACAACAATCCTTAGTGGTTGTAAACTATATATATACCTCAATTATATAGCTCCAAAACGGTTTTTGAAGACTTTTGGCGTCACATGAATAATAACGTGTAAAATATGAAAAAATATATGGAAATATGGAAATTGACCTGGATGAGAATGGTCAAAACGTCTGGAGGAAACGCTTCCCTTCTTCTACGTGAAGATGCCACTATCTTCTAATTGGATAGAGTTATATTGCTTACGAATGAACTAGTTCTAGTGAATGATTTTTCTTTGCCGAACGGTAAGAACTTGTCTTGCTGTACTATTAGTTTCATTCCAATTGTTGTTTTCGTTCCTTTTTGGAACGAAAGTTTATTATTCTCCATCGTTTATTTGCCCCACTGCCTGCAAAAGAATCAGCACATTTGTTCACATTTTGTTTACGTACCAGTGAATGAACATAGTAAAATACCTAATAGAACTAATGAACGAACTGAATAATAGGAATGTGGTGAACAAAATGAATGTGGGTAAACGGAACGGAATTAAAATGAACGATTCACAGAAAATAAAAAGCAGATCTGAAAGAGAAAGAAGCAGATCTTCAAAAAGAGACAGTGATCTTTTAAAGAGGGACATACAGTATTAATGTGATGTGAGATGGGACTATACCAATGAGCCGATGAGTAGCTCTAAGAAGGATTTTGCTATTTTCATCCGAAATCGATGAGCCTCAATGTAAAGCAAGTTGACTGATTCAAAAGCAGAAAGTGATGCTAATCAAATGACTTGTGCAGTTAATATCTCAATGATCTCAATGTCAATCTTAATATATCTCAATGACCAATGATGAATAGTAGGAAAAAGCTGCCAAGTCACAATTATGGGACCGA
>JAHXMU010000104.1:1489465-1573879 GCA_019455685.1 Philornis downsi | reverse complement strand
AATAGTAGGAAAAAGCTGCCAAGTCACAATTATGGGACCGAAAACATAGAAAGTTTCATTGAGGTACGGCATGGTGTTGACTATGAAAGGAAAATTAATATTAACTTGTGGAGAAATACGTATACTGCTGGTTTTTTTTAACAACTAAGGGAAAGATTATTCGAATACATTTGAATACAGTATAAAAAGGGCAGCTTTTTATTGTAATCTTGCATAGTCAACAACAATTTTTGGAATAAAACACATTTCACCGTCACATTGTTGACATTTATGCAACAAGAAGCTGAAAAATGCAACAAAGAATGTCCGAAACATATTCAAATTTTAGGTATTTTTCTGATTTTGTAGGGAAATTTGTGTTTTCAAACATGCCTTCTTTTCTGTGTGATATTGCAGTGATAACAAATGTTAATGTTACTGCAGAGAATCTAAAAGGATATAGCAACGGTTCAAACTACTTAACTAGCTTATCGAACTAAGAGCCATCGTTGCACATATCACTTGTTTCGCTAGTTTTCACATCACTATACTGTTCGAAGTCCAACATTTCTATGGGAAAATTTTCAAAAATAGTATTGTTATTTTACTATTTTATGTAAGTAAACATTTGCCTCCACTTAACATCCCTTTTACTTCAAAACCGTGGTAATTACCTTATACGTTCAATCGCCTCATTTTATTAATCATTTGTCAGCTATGTTAACATCAACAAATCTAAAAAAAAAATTATTTCAACAAAAAAATATCATTTTTAATGTCTTGGAAGAACTTACTACAGTTACGTCTATAATAAATTCTATACATTAATAGTTTATTCTAACTGTAAGTTGCAAAAAAAAAAAAAAATGATTTTAACAAGTAATATTTAATAGTAATATTTAACTATTTTTCAGTTTTGTTTTGCTGTATTGTTTATTAGGAAATGTTCAAGTTTTTGTTTTTATTGCAAATGGATGGAGATATTCTTCGTCCTTAATCTATGCAGTACAACATGTGTATGTGTATGGCATGGTATGTGTATGCGTATAGGATTGTTCTATGTGTATTTTGTGTGGATGTATTCTAACGAACATTTTCTTTTCTCAGTGTATATGAAAAGCTTTAACAATTTGAATATATAGTGGCTGTTGTTGTTATTTGATTGGCATGTCTGTGTTTTTTTTTTTTTTTTTTTTTTTTGGGTATATGGAACGGACGGAGAAAGATATGCTATAACAAAATATATGTTTGTATGTATGGCTGTAAATATAGTATATGCATATGTTTTCTATAGTTTTCATTGCTATTTATTTTAGAGTAGGTTATTTATAATTGGTTTGTCTTTTGTTTTTCTTTTTTTTTATACGTTACACTATCTTTTTATCATCCTCGGAATATCAGAAAGCAATACAGATTGCAATTCTTAAAGCTGATGAGCCACTGGCCAAACATGTAAAAGTAATTAACTTAATTAAGATGCATCACATTATTTATAGTTGACGGCTTACGATTGACATCTGTAAACCAGCAGTAAGCCAGTAGCCTGAAAACTGTTATCATACTCGTATTTGGCGGCCTCCTACTACATTGTTCAGGGCACTGAGTGGTTTCAAAACCGCTGGTCTGGCCACGTTGTCAGTTGTTAAATATCTGTCATCTAAAGTAGTATTTATTTAGTGAAATGTTTGCCATTCTCAAATATGGATCGGTTAGTAACCGAAGAATGCGAAAAACTTACTACAAAAGTGGTGATTCAAACATGGGCACATTACGCGGTGATTATGGTCAAAGTAATCGACCTACTGTGCAAGGAATTGGCAAGATTATAATGAAATGTGAGGAGACTGGCAGCGTTACAGGCCTGTACATCATCGCAATGTACGCACTGAATAAAATATCGCTCCTATTAGTGAAAATGTGGCGCATTTGTCTTTATTGCATGAGAACTTTCAAGAAAGCGTAATATCACGTTTTAGCAACGCCAATTGGCTACCAAAATCATGCGATTTGATGCCGTTAAACTTTTTTTTAATGGTAAAATAATAAAAACAAAATATTAATAAAGGAATTTTTATTAATTTCGTGTTCCAGTAACTTTTACCATTTTTTCATTACAGATAATTTTTTTAAATTTTCTCTGATTAAGATTATCAAGCGACCCTTACGTCGTACGCATGATTACACATTAAAAAAAAAAAGGAATGAAATCAAAATTTAAATTTTTTTTCAAAGAATTTATTCATCACTCACAGGAAAAGTCACCATGTTGGTTTTTAATATCTTTTGTAAAATCCGTACTGATCCGAATAGACCGCATTAAGAATGTGCTTCTTAAATTTTGTCTTTTCAGCTTCAGACTGCATATCTAGTCTATGGTTAAAATTTTGCCTCATTTGCTTCCTTTTTGAATTATGTTCCATGACTGTTCCTATGTCTTTCTTTACTGTTTGGTCTCGGGAAAGAAAGTATTTAGAAATAATATTCTTTGTATCATTATAATGATTAATATTAATTTTAATATTAATATTAATTTTAATAATAATATTATTAATATTAATATTAATTTTAATATTAATCATTAAAACAAAATTAATATTAATTTTAATGGTTTTAGCATCAGCTTTTGCCTTTCTTTCACATTTCTTTCATGTTTTACCTTCCAAAGGAACAATTTTTTTCCAAATCTCTTCTTTATCCTCGCATAAGCTAAAGAGTGAATTTTCACACACCCAATTCTTGATTCTAGTTTCATCCTTTTGTCTTTGGCTATGTGATTATATTTGTCCCCTTTCTTTCCTGTTGTACCCTTTAGAAATGCTATTTCCTTGTTTTAGACGTTGCTACTTCTTTTATCCCTTTCTTGCCCCTTTCGAGTTTTAAGGGGCTTTAAGTACTTTTTCAGCATTTTACAGGGTTTTGAAATTAGGTGCATTAAATAAGTCTCGATAGCCACTCTGAGAGAGAATTTATTGCTACGCCAATGGTGATGTTTCCATTTTTTTGGTGTTTCTTCTTCTTCTTTTTAGGTGGCGACTGGAATCGACATACTTATCTATTATACGCCGCTCGTAGAAAATAATTCCAAACGCTGGCACTTCTCCTCTAAATTCGTTTCTACCGGTACGAATTTCCAATAAAAACCAGTTCCTGTCAAGCGCCTATACTGTAAGGAGGATGAACACTTCCTATCATGTGAGTGTAATGTCAAACGTTTGTTGTGACGACATTTCCATATGCTCTCACTGTTATTACATCATTTGAAAATATGAACGGGTTTTCCAATTTGCATGGTCTCAAATTTAGTTCGGCCAGTTTTTATCCCTTAAAGCATGAATTTAGACAATTCATTCTTATCATGCTATGAGTCTGGATATTAATTTTAATGGGTCAAGCTATAGCCGTTTGAGCTGTTGATCGTACTGGATTAGACGCTTTCTACCCTGTTTCAGCCATAAAAACATGAATTTCAAACATCCGTTTTTATAAATTTCAAAAATCGATTTAAATGAATTTCGAAACTCCATTCTTATACATTTTGAAAATCAATTCTTATTGTTTGCTTAATTTGAAAGGGCAATAGGGATACCAATTATTATGATTCTATATCCAGTTGTTTGAGCTGGGTGATGGTATTAGATTTATCAGTTTTTATCTTATTTTTATGTGCCAAAGTACAAATTTTGAAAATTTTCATTTCACGGGCCTACCCTTGATTTTAGTTCAGAAAGTTTGAGCTTGGCGACAATGCCAGATTTGACACATTTTCTTATTGTTTTTATCCCTAAAATTATATTTTTCGAGTTATGAAAGAAATTTAGTATACAGTAATTTGATCGTCTTCGACTGATATGTCTCATGTTTTCGAAAGTATATCGAATGTCTATTTTGGGCGCAGTGCAGGCAATTTGTACTGTTACAGCTTAATGCCAAAACATTCCATTAAAGCCCAATAATGTTTATAAAATTTCGTAGAGTCTACATATATAATAGATGGCTAGGTAAACTACTGTAAGAAGATACATGGAGCTTTCACACTGTCTCTAGTTTATTAAATTCGAAATCTTACAGACCGGTCTTCTTACAGATCGGTCTTCAGGGTAATTATAAGTATGTTCTTGATTTTCAAATTTCAATATTTACTAAATAATTATTTTTTATATATTGTATGCCGCCATCCTGCATGCTTTAGAATGTAAGTCTAAGAGGTTTTCTCGGTTCAATAATTGAAGTTATTTAAATTCTCATAATTTCTGTACGAATGCATAAAATGTCTTTTCATTCATATCATCACTTTTAAAATCACTCACAGTGTAAAAAGGTAAAGAGAATTCGGTCTTTAAAGACGAAGTCATTCACTAAATTGTGTCATTTTAAAGATTTAGCAGCTCGACTGTGACATTTATTTTACTATAACAGGCAGAGATTGGAGTGATAAGCTTGTCCATTTACAAAATGCTGCAATGCTTTCTACGAGTACATAAAAAATGTTCAATTCATGACAAAATTGTGGAGGATATAACAACGATAATTAATGCTCGTTTTTGAATTTATTGTCCATCATAAATGTAATATGAATTTAATTCTTAATGCGGTTCAAGATCGTTTTTCTATTAGCAATTATTTATTATTTTATATTGGCACAGCTGGCTGGAAAGATTTTTGGTTTTCGCCAAAATACCATCTTCAGCGTCGTTATATCTGTGGTCACAACCCGTAACAGCCTAACTCGAGGTAGGACACAATTGAGTTATTAGCACCATCGTATTCAGCGTATCAAAATTTATTTGCTCTAAATTTTTCATGTTTGTATCTCTTCTAGGAAGGCAATTAATCCTAAAAAAACCTAATAGCGTAGGTTATTTTTCTAAATGCTTGTTTTGGCATAACTGCCTAAGTCAATTTAGGATTACAACAAATATAAACATTATTTTTTCATCATTGCCTAAATCAACTTAAGTCGTTAATCCAAAAAAAGAAAGAAACAATTTTATTTTCCTAACTTGAGTTAAGCTCTTATTCCGAATTATAATTTCGTTTTTTGATAAATATAAATTGAGTTAAGGTCTTTCTCCAAACAAAAAAAATTGTATTTAATCTGGAATAATAGCCTAACTCAACTTGAACTTTTTGACTTTCTTGCGTTCAACAATTCATAACAGCCTAAGTGTCTTTTTCGATAATATCTTTTGACTGCGAGAATAAACAACTATTTTTGTTAACAACTAAGTAAAGAAATTCGTTTCCTTGGAATCTGTAGCAAAGTTTTCCAAAAAACACCTTCTCCTGATTTTCAGTGAAGATTCAAAACTTTAAACTCCTGTACTGAAAATATTGAAAAACAGACTTAGGCTGTTATGGGTTATGACCACAGATATGTTTGTGCATTCTCGAACATCATCGCCACCTTAAGTGTCGATAACTTCATAGAAGAATTGAAAAGTTTTGCCTACCGGTACGAAAATGTTTTCAACGAAGAGCGCAAGTCGAATATAACTCAATTATCGCAAGTTCTTATCCATGTTCTTGTTTTGTGTCCATCGGACACAATTGAAAGAAGTTGTCGTAGACTCAAATGCCAACAACAGACAGTCAGCTGCGCTACCATAATTAATTTCGCAAGTTTTTGATTTATATTCTATTAGCGATAATAAATAATTGCTAATAGAAAAACGATTTTGAACCGGATTCAAAACTAAAAACGATAAATAATTTGAAATGTATTTAATTCATTTTCTAAAATGTTCCTAACTTTAGAATTAGAATCTAAAATTGCTGAAAAGTTTAAACAGAGTAACCAAAAACTTAATTTTAATTTTCTCTATAATTTTGCCAGATGTTTTAGGTTGCTTCACAGCGTGAGCTAAAAAAATGGGAAGTGTTTATTGTTTCATTCTATATTTAAAACCCTATAAGCGATAATTGAGCTGACTGAAAATCTTTAAAATAAATTGAAATTTTCTGCTCTTAAAAAACCACTTATTTAGTAATCTATATTTGCCCTATTGCAGCCATAATTTATTCCGATCGTTTAAGAACTATAATAAAAATCCATTAATTTAACAATTGCATAGTCCAGTGTAATGTATAATCTAGTCGGTGTCAAACCGACCTTAATTCCTTACAATTTGATCTTCATCAATAAGAGTTTTTGAAAAAGAAAACATAAACATTTTATATAATTGTGCGTTGGTTTTGTTTTTAATTAATTATTGGAAAACCATTAAGTTGTCATATCATTTTTACCTCAATTAGCTAAATATGAAACTACAGCTGTACAGTTTTGATGTGTGATGTTTTAATTGTAATATTCATTTTATACAGGTCAACGTGGAAAAAAGTTTAATTTTTTTTGTAATTTTTAAACATTTGAAATTTGACGCTTTCTACTCTGTTTAAGGCATAAAAAACATGGATTTCGAAAATCCGCTTTTATGCATTTCAAAAATTTGTGTTTATGAATTTTACAAATCCATTCTTATGAATTTCGAAAATCAATTCATTTTGATTGCCTAATTTGAAAGGGCAATATGGATAGCAATTATTATGATTCTATTTCCAGGTTTATCTACAGGTCAATGTGGAAAAAAGTTTATTTTTTTGTAATTTTAAAACAGAAAAAAACGAAAATTTATCATTTAGAGTCAAATTTTCGCTAAAATTTTTCAAAATTTGTTTGTGTTATTTTTACTAATTTGTCTTTGTTTTGTTAACCTGTTATTTTGCCTAGCTGATGGTTTTCTATGTATAAAAAAAATTTCTAATTATTTCAAAGTTATTGAACTTGAATTATGCAAATTTTCATAGTAAAAACCTTGTTTCGGTGCTCATCTAATTATTTCAAACTTGAGCTTCAATGTCCAAGTATGAGTCATTTCACATCAAATTATTACAAAAAAACAGAAAGCAAAATAAAAGAAAACTTGATCACTTTTTGATCACTTATCACTTTTCAAATACTTTTTAAATAATGCAGTTAACATGTTTTCTGAATTTTTTTTATTTCAATTAAAAAAGATTTTTATTTAAATTAATAATAAACTTTTTGTGAAGAAACATTATCTACTATCTAATTTTGCTCATGGACAAAGACTATTTTGTCTATTGTAATCTAGCTTTGACGTGAAACAACTCATATATAAGTAGGTTACCCTAGAGTCGTTGCTAACTTCGTTTTTCCAGTTCCTCACTTCATTTATGTATTCTTCATCGATTCCGACATTAAAAATGATATTTCTTACTGACGATTTAAGAGTTCAATGTCTCCTTTCATTAGCAACTGTTAGATGTACTATTAGTTTTTCTTTCTTCTATGCAAATATAAATACTTTCATTTAATTACTATTATTGTTATTGGTTTAATATTAAATTGGACTAAAAAAAAACAGTGGGAAAAGTTTTTGTTATTGAAATTTTGTTTATTTAATTTGTATTTGTTCTTTTCTTTAAATTTCCATAACTGTTTTTGGTTTTTGTAACTTTCAAGCAGGTATCTTTTTTTACAGCTCATTCTATATTTGTTTTTCATATTTTGTTTTAGGTACTTTTCAACTTTCATTATTACTATTCGTTATTTTCATGTTCAATATTGGATGTTTCTGTTGTGTACTCGTATTGTTTAAAATAGTATAAAATGTTAATATAATTTAAAACAAATTTTAAAACACTATAAAAAAGCGAGACTTCGAAATGACACTGAAATAAAAACAAATCGGTTTAATGTTTATTTTATGTACCTGAACTGTAGATGTTGAATTGAGTTGCTGAAAGTTCAGTTTATTGATCACACGAAATGTAAACTAAGTGAAGGATATGAAAATTTATTATTGATATTGGATAATAGAGGAGAAAACTTTTGTTATTCTGTGCTTGTAATTAACTCGGTTAAAACTCTTATCAAATTAAAAGTATCGATCCAACTATCAGTTTGAAAAGCTTTAACTACACATTAACACTCGATAATGTTACCAGTATCAATTCGAGGAGAAAAGAAATTTGTGGAATTTTCGGAAATGAAATCTTCACATTTCAAAAATAATACTTTTTCATTCTTTTCATTCTTTCCATTGTGAAAATATATGAACACCTTTGTTTCGTAAAAGTTTTTAGACCAGTATAATGAATATATCAGGATTAGCTCCAAGAGTAGCGCAGCGCAGTAGACTTTGAATTATTGTAGATAATTTGGGTTCTAACTTTAACAGCAAGGGAATAAATAGGCTCAACATTGGGCAGGTCTCATAAACTCGACCGGACCGAAGCTTGTTCACCTCCCATCATGCAATGCGGTCCATGATGTTATGGGCGATGTTTCAAATCATTGTCATATAAATGGGCGTATTGTTTCTTCCCAAACATAACGATAGGTATGCATGTGGGGACTACATTTTACTGTACTATAATTCTATAATAAACAGTTATACCTTCCATTTAAGTTAATGAATTGTTTCAAAATTGTCTATTCGGAGATTGTCCGTTCGGAGATTTAAAATTTGTGTATTATTGAAATACTACAGATATATATGTACATGTATACCTAGTTTTTAACAATTTTTTCTACAGGACCGATTGTGGCCGAATTTGAGTTCAGCTGTTTATAGATATGACATATCGTCATGTAAAATTTCAGCCTCCTTGCTTAATCATTCCAATTCCTAACGCATTTTCGATCGATCAATAATAAATATATTTTATTATAATAGCATCACAGATGAAAATTTCTGTGCGTTAAAAACGGAATGATAAAATGGTAGAGGAAAATTAATGCTCGTTTTTTAATTTATTAACCATCTTCAATGTAATATAAATTTAATTCTTAATCCGGTTCAAGATCGTTTTACTATTAGCAATTATTTATTATTGCTAATAGAATATAATTCAAAAACTTCCAGAATTGATTATATTGACATAGCTGGCTGGACGGATAGCTATTTCAGTATTCATCCAAATACCATCTTCAGCGTCCTTAGCTGTTTGCATGTCCTCGAACATCATCGCCACCTTATAACTTCAGTTCTGTAACTTCACAGAGCAATTGAGAAGTTTTGCCTACCAATACGAAAATGTAGTCAACGAAGAGCAAAAGTCAAATATTATACAATTATCGCAAGTTCTTGTTTTCGATCTTGCCCTGTGTCCTTCGGACCCAATTGCATAGAAGTTGATGTTGACACAAATGCCAACAACAGACAGTCAGCTGTGTCTTTTTCTTCTTAGGTGGCAACTGGAATAGACATCCTTCAATATTCTGCGCTTCTTCTCCAATTCGTCACACCAAGTTCCGAACACCAAGTTCGGAAGAAGCTGTTTCTTCCAACGGAGTTTTGGTCGCCCTCTTATGCGTCGTCCATCGATTTCATTGTCGAAAACTTTCCGTGACGGAAAATTTAGGTCCATCCGCATAACATGACCCTACCAACTCAATTGCTGTATATTAATGTTTTTGACCACATCGATGTCAGCATATAGCTCATACAGCTCATTGTTCATGTGAAGCCGATACTCTCCATCAACGATGATAGGTCCATGTATTTTCCTCTCGAACTGCCAATACTGACTCAGCCGCTTGTGCCATAACCCAGGATTCTGCACCATGTACCAAGACAAGTAGAACCAACGTCTGGTACAGTCGGATTTTTGTTTATCGTGAGAGGGCATTATCATTGAATCGCTTGTTTAGCCTGTTTAGCCTATAGTAACATCTGTTAGCAAGCAATACTCTCCTTTTTATCGCCATGCTGACATCATTCGTTTTCTTTACAGTGGAACCGAGGTAGATGAATTCTTCCACCACTTCAAAATTACAGTTGTCAACGTTCACATTGCGTCCCAAAAGAGTAGATTCTTTGTTCATTGAAAGCAATAATTTTGTTTTGTCCTCGTTTACCGCCAGATCCATTTTCGCCGCTTCTTCACGATGCTTGAGAAGGCTGCAGTAGCAACTCGCAGTTTTCTGTCAATGATGTCTATGTTATCTGCATATGCGTGTAATAAAAGGGTTTTGTTAAAGACGGTATCAGGCTTGTTAACTGCAGCTTTCCTTATAATCATCTCCATCCAGTATGGTGAAGAGGTCGCACGATAGACTGTCGAGCTGCAGCTGCATCACTATAATTAATTTGACAAGTTTTTGAATTATATTCTATTAGCAATAATAAATAAGTGCTAATAGAAAAGCGATTTTGAACCGGATTAAAAACTAGAAACGATGAATAATTTTAAATGCTTTTAAAAAAAATTTAATTGGGAATTTCTTGAAAATATTTTTTGAATTCGAAAAAGTAGTAGTAAAGCCAATAAATAAACATCTTGTTCTAAAAAGTTTAAATTTCAAGTACTGTGCAGGTAATAATAATTGAATCTTATATTAACCTTGCATTGAAACATGGAAGATGTTAAAAAAATCCTCTTTTTGCTTAAACTGTTTATTGTTCTCCAACTACTCGCAAAAAAAAAAGAAAAAAAGAAAAACTAAACTCGAATTCAATTAACAAACTTGAGTATTAAAGAAAAATTGTATTTAATTGTTCATCTATAAAAACAAATATGCGAGTTCCATTACAACTATTAAAAGGATTTAAAAACCGTATTCATCCAATAATAACAATAAAAATAATAATAACGAAAATATTACATTAACCGATCCTAACATCTATTTTCCTTTTAGCGGTCTACAAGCAATCGCTTCGATTAGATGACTTTAGTAAAATCTATTCAAATTAATTTAAGGAATCGTTATTAAACAGCGGGCCTTGTTCACATTGAATGGGACCCCAGTTTATAAATGTTGACTCAGTTAAACTGCTTTAACAATTTAATAGATAGAGACGAACGATATAATAATTGAACTAAGGAAAACTTGAATCAAGTATTGAAATCATGTAGTTGAATTAATTAACAAAGTAATTAAATTAACGGCAACGGGTAATCAGCCCCTAGATTCAACAGAATCTGTGTGATTCTTAGTTGACAACCGCTGCCACGCAGTTTCAGAATGGCATGAGGCAACGGATAAGTAAGATATTGAACATAAAATATGTTCATTAGATTCTCTTTACAAACTATGCAGCAGTTTCTTTTTCTATTACTTGAAGGAAGAATTATTATACTGCTTTCTGATGGATAGCAACAGGAGTGGTGAAATTTCATCTCTCAACTTACATAGGAATAATATTAAATGATTGCGTCAGAATGGATGTAATAGAAACCCCGTTATAATTTATTATTGTTTATTGTTGTTATCTATTATTCTTTGTTGTTGTTATTAGAATTTTTATTAAAAAAATTGTTCAATGCAATTAAAATTGTAATTCAAAACATTTTAGAAATCACACAAGGTAGATATCAAGTTTGCTTTGTATTTTTATTAGAAAAGGAATCTTTTGATTTCATGGAGTATTCAGGAATTAGCCTGGGGATTATCAGGTAGATATGCAGATCATTAATACAATTGTATTTTATTAAGGGACGACGTACATTGAAAATTTAATTTTCTAAAATAATTTTTAATTTTTCGTAATATTCGTAATGTAATTTTAAGCAACAAAAAAGTGTTAAAAAAATATATAATCTATAATCCAGCGGTGTCAAGTGTCATTTTGAAGGAAAAATAAAATTACAGTAAAAAGCTGAACATAATATTAAATTGCGATATACCCTAACAAATAACAAATTCTTCAAACATTGCATGTTTTAGTTTTGTTATTCCGTATTTCTTATGGTTTACTCGCATATTGATTACAAATCTTTACTGTTGAATTGTTCGTCAAATTTCAAAGGAAGTAGATGAATCCAAATGTAAAACAGGAGAAGGTATTCCTTTTATTTGTCAGCAAACAACCGAAACTCTCTCAAAGAAAAATAGTCATTTATATGTGCTTGACATCCACAGGTATCAAACAAGCTTTGCTCTCTTTAATAACTTTTATAGCTCCGGAAAATTTTGAAAAAAAAAAAATGGGATGCCCAGCAGAAATAGAGTTTTTGTGCTATAAATATAATACTATCAAATGTAAGTTGAGATTTTTACCATAAAATTACTTTCATATATTTCAGATATAGCTATGCTACGTGGGGAATCTTTCTTCAAAACAACTGTAATTTTAGGGGAAAAATCGTGTTACCCTTTTGTAGTTTCGATGGATTATCCCTTTTTCTTCTTGCATGCATTAACTTTTTTGAGCAACGAAAGTGCATACAAATTAAATAATCAGGTAGGTTTCGGGGCCTACTCCAAAGACCTAAGGGCTAAGTATAGCAAGAAGACTCCCTGATCATTGTAGTTTTTATTAAGCCAGAAATTTTGGCCATTAAGGAAGTTGCAGAATGGTTGAGATATAACGTCCTTGCCACGGTAGAGATTAACATATTCTCTGACAGTCAAGCTGCCATTAAATCCCTTGATTCTGTCTTCCTAAGCTCAACAACAGCCCAGAAATGCCGCAGATCTCTTAATGAGTTGGCTCAGTATTTCAACATTCAGCTTATGTGGGTGCAGAGCCATAGGGACGTATCAGGGAACTGCAGAGCAGACGAGCTGGCCAGACTAAGGACAACCTTACAGACTCCAGCCGAGCTGGGGTCCGTGTGTATGCCTCTAACCCCTTGCAAGCTCCAACTGCAAGATAGAGCATATTTAGCAGCAAATGATGCTGTCGCTATCAAGACCCGACGTCTTATTACTTGTATCCGTCATGACGGGACACTGTATGATTGGAAGACATGCAATGAGACTGAAGGTTGCGACTTGTGACTTATGCAGGAGCTGTAGGGATAAAGAGGAGGAGGAGTTCATAGAACACCTTCTCCGCAATTGTCCCGCTCTGGCGAAATGGCGGGGATCAACACTGGGCTCTTATTTCTTTAGGGACATGGGAGATCTAGACGATGTAGATATTGTGCGATTTAAGAGCGTCTTGTGGCGTTCAGGAACGTTCAACGGGGCAAACTAGGGACATCCACATCTCTAGTTTCCGCAGTATCACAATGGACTATACAGTCTAAATGAGTCTGTTTATTCAGACCTCTGCATTGATCTAATCTAACCTAAGTGCATACAAAAGAAGTGAATATTCATCATAAATTGTGATAGGAAAGGAGTGAAAATTTGCGAAATCGCCAATGAAATTAACATAGGTTTGCCATAGGAGGGAAATGCAATTTTATGATGCCTCTTCCCTTTATATTCATGAGCGATGTTATGTAACGATGAGCGGATGTAACGAAAATTCAAATAAAATTTTCATTATTCAAAGAATTCATTTTTTTATTGTATTATTTTTATTGTGAATTACATATTTATTTTTCATAAGAAACTTTTATTAAATTTCTGAAAATTAAACTTCTTATATCAATCATGATTTCAATATAAAATTGAATTTTTGAAATTTGATAGGGTATATTTCGAGCATTAAGTGAAGTTTACAAAAATGTGAGTTTCATGTATGTTATGGATTTGTTATGTATTTGTAACTGTGTAGACTGTATGACGTGTTGTTAAATGTGTGTGGTGTGAGCGAACTTAGTTGAGAAAGCAACACATTGGCGTCTTTTGAAATATTACTGCAGTCCCATCAAAAGTTGAGTAGGGAAAATTGAAATTGTATATAATAAAAATGTACTAGCAAATTATTTGCAAGCCAAGTATATATTTAACAACGGCAATTTCTAAACTCTAGACAAAAGGAAAGGAAAAAATGTTTTATTCAAATTTCCAAATTTCGCTAGGGATAGGCAAGCTTCATTAGGAAATTTATAGCTTAGAGAAGAAAAAAAGTTAAAGTCAAAAACATTATTCATTTGTTAATAAGTGCAACAAAACTTTTTTCTATAACAAATATTCCAGTAAAACAAAAAATGACCATCTTATGATAAAATTTTACTTAACAATAATGTATAGAGTTCATTATGAGCACAATTGTGAAACAAACTGATTTGCTTATTTCATTTAAAATTAGCAAATATGTGAATAAAATTATTTCTCCCTTAAATATTACATATATTTTCTACATCTGGAATCGTTATAAGAAAAAACTTTAAAAAGATCCCAGAAATATATTTTTTTTGACATTTCTGTTCTTTATAAAGTGCAATACTAAGATCGATCGCTTCAAAAAAATGTTTTTGGTACTTCTGTTATACTATTTTTGAAAACAAGTAGTAGAAGTAGAAGTGGAAGTAGAGAAGTAGAAGAGTATTTTTTTTTTCGAATAGAAGGTAATTAGTAGATTGAGTTGGCACGTAAGTAATTTCGTTTATTTTTGCTCAAAATATATTTCAAAAATTTGTTTGTTGTTTTTTTTTTTTAAATAATTAACTTTAATCTAATCTAATCTTCATCTGTATTGAATTATCATCCAGTCAAAACATTTTGCAAACTCCGCAATAAATAAAAATCCAGAGGTGCCAGTTCAATACTAAAGAGGGCGCGGCATCATCTCACACACAAGCTCTGTAAAGGTGCACAAGACACAAACGCTGTCGTTGTGGAAAATCATGCTTTGGAATTTATTAATCTATCAATTGTTGATAATAGACAACAGAAATTTCTGGTTTGGTTCTTTGGAAGCAGATAAACGTAATCCACTCCCGTAAAACCCCATCAAGTTGATGTTACTTTTTTTTGGAGCAATTCTGATTTTGATCAAGTTTGATCACTTTCATATTGCTGGAAGAGTGATCTCTTTCGATTGATATTGTTGTACAAATTTATTTGTCATCCCCAGTCAGAATGCATTTCAAAAAGGAATCATTTTGTTTGGGTTTAAGCAATAAATCGCAAGTGCTCATTCGTTTCGCTGGGCCTTCAGTGGTCGTTTCATGTTTTAAAAACCATCATGAGCAGAAACGTTTAGGGCTGGCTTAATAAAGGATTTGATTTCGTAGTTATCTACCCCATATGGATGACCGCTCCGGTGGTCACATTTAGGCATGAAATTTCAAAAATCGTAGACATCGAAACCACACACTCCACAAACTTTGTGGCCTTTTTCTTTTTTGCTGATATAAAAGGGGAAAACATGACAGAAATGCCTCTATATTCACGTTGCGATTTAAAAGTGAATTGATCATCGAAAATGTTGTGACATATCACAAATTGAAACTTGATGTGTCAGCTAAATTATTTCAAAAATAAAAGCATCATTTAATGGGGAAAACCCCGATATTATTTACTTGCAAAGCCAACGTATATGTATATTATGCTGCATATTTTAAAATATTTTAACAAAAAACAGTTTTCGTTATGAACTTTTTAAAAAAAAAAAATATCTTTTTTTTATTGTAAATATCGTGACCCGACGACTCATTAGTTGTATCCGTCATGACTGTGGCACTGTCTGATTGGAAGGCATGCAGCGAAACTTAAGGTTGCGACAGGTGATTTCTGCAGAACCTGTAGGGATGAAGGGGAGGAGGAGTCTATAGAATACTGGGCTCATATTTCTAAATGATGTAGGTATTGTTCGACTTAAGAGCTTCTTGGGGCGCACAGGATGGTTCAACGGGGGAAACTAGGGACATTCATATCTCTAGTCTCCGTGGTGTAACAATGGATTATGCGCTGACACTCTGAGCTAACCTAGCCTATTGTAGATATCACAAGAATTTCTTTGGTTTTTTTGAATGCAAAACAAGGAACAATCTCGTGGCATTAATATTAAAACAAGGATTTTCTCAGGACAGGGGTTAATAATAACTAAAAGGCTTTAGTGATAACCCCGTGCCATTAGTATTGAAATAAGGATTTTCTCATAACAGAAGTTAGTAATAGGCTTAAGAAGAAAACCATTTTGTCTGCTTTTATGATATGCTCGCAAATAAAAAGTTTTAGATCTTAATGGTACATTCCTCATTTTGTAGGCACATTAAAACAAAAGCAGAGGTTCTACATCAATATAGAGGGTGTTCTTTAGTAAGGTATTTTCTGTAAAATGTTTTAAAGCTCGTAGTCTAAAATACGTAAAACGATTCCACCAGAGTAAATGGAAAAAAGTATTACTTTGTAAAAATTTAGTTTTTTTTTTTTTGTCTTATTATCTCTTTTCCAATGTGCTCATTAGAAAATTAGTGGTCTTCATTTAATTTTTGGTAAACCAGATATCCACCACAACTTTAGAGATAATTGATACACTTCAGGCTATAGGAAAATGATTCGCTCAGTTGCATTTTTGGTGTAAAAGCCAGTAGTGCACAATGTGCGCAAACAGTCTATTCAAATAACGCTCTGGAAAAAGTTTGCATCAAGAAACTTTTCGGATTGATATTAAATTTTCAAATACTTTTGTTTGTTGACTTTACAAAAACCACTGTTTTACTACTTGTATGTCGTATGTCGATCAATCACACCAAATACGTAATTTTGGATTATGATTTCAACTTGTCGAACATGTTATTAGTTGCTTCATGTGCCCCTATTCAATTTAATGCAGATAACATAATAAAAAAAAAAACTAAACATGAAACTGTTGTCGTAACCATTGTAGTTCATTTGCAACCTTCTTTTCTCTTCAAATAATGCTCAGGAAAAGTTTGAATCTAGAAACTTTTCAGACTGACCTTCAATATTAAAATATGGAATTAGTAATGCGATTACTTTCTTAAATCGATCTCCCCAGAATGTAATCTAGAATTAAGAGCATATCTAACATTCCAATAGCTATTTCTTGTGTTCTATTTCAATTTAATGGAAATAAATTAGTAAATAAATTATGAACCATAACCATTGTTGTCCCTTTGCAACCTTTTTGTTTAGTTGTAGAAATTTTTTAGACATGCCTGTGTTGCTTTCTAATTTGAGCTATTGACACACTAACGCTAACATGGTAATCATCTAAAAGAGCTTTCGAACTTATGTATTCATATTTAAAATTCAGCCAGTCATAAGGAACTTTTACATCGTTGTTCAGTGAATACAGATAGTGCATAATGTGGACATTTATTGTAGACAAATTAGACTGCTATTTTCTGCAAATACTAGTTATATTCGACAGCTATCTGTAGCAATGGGATCATTGCAATTACAATTACAATTTCGAACTTTTTTTTTGAATTTTGAAAGGAAGTTGTTTATGAGCTGTATTGTGGCTAAAAACTGTAGTTGTAAACAATCAACAGTGAAAGTTACCACTGACTACATATATCAAAGTGGTTCTCATGTATAGCTCTTTTTGAGGAGTGCCAAAATAAATGCTCGTGTGTTCTTTAGCTTATTTAAGTCGCTTTCTTTCTTCTTCATTATTGCATTATTATGTTTGCTAAATCGATGGCTTTCGAATGATAAATGTTATTTACTGTAGTTTGTGTTTTCTCTCTCGTTCTGGTTTTCTGATGACTAATAAATTTTAATCAAATACTTATGATGGTTTGTTGGTTTTTTTTTCTTTCTTCATTTATTTGCATTCATATATAATTTAAATCATTTGTCTTTTTTTGCTTCTTTAAATAAATTAACTATTTACAAATTTGTTTGTAGTATTTTGTTCTTTTTTGTTTAGTTTATTAATAAATATAAATAATTTTGTTTTCGGTTAAAGTGTTGTCAGATGTGTTTTTAAGGGTTTATTGTTATTGTTATGTTATTTTCATATTGTTTTTATTTGTTTTCTTCTAGCAAATTTACTTAGAATATTTTTTTGGTTTTTTTTCTATTTTGTTTTAAATTTAATATTAAGTAATAATATTAATTGTAATTTATAATAATAATAATAATTTTTCGTTTTTCTATTTTTGTTTCTTGTTCATTAAAGAATGGTCGTTTGTTTTGTTAGAAGATTTTTTTCCTTTTTACTTAGAAATAAATTTTGTTTTGTTTTACTTTTACTTTCACTTTGAAATAAGTATAATTTTAATATTTTCTTTTAAGTTTTGTTTTTTCATTGATTTTCATAATAATACTAATAATAATAATAAATATTAACTATCAATTATTTATTTTAAATAATGTATTTGGTTTTTCTTCTTTTTGGTTGGTTATTTTCTCTTCCTTTTTTCAGTTTAAGAAGTAATAAAGTTATATATTTATGTATATATGTTGTTTTTTTTGTTACTTTTTATATTCTCATTATATTTTTGTTTGTTTTAAATTTAAGTTTAACAAATATTTTTTTAAATTTTTATTTATATATTTTTCTTAGCCTTTATGTGTATTTTGTTTTCCTATTTAAATATATTATAATACAATTTGTTGTTTGAAGATTTTTTTGTATGTTTTTTTTTTCTTTTTTGTCAATTTTCTTTTAGTTTCTTTTACTAAATTTAATTTGTGGTATTAAATGCAATTTTCTTTTTTTCTTCAAATATTTCATGTTTTGTTCTCATTTCATTTTGTATTAATTTGTTGTTTAAGCTATTTCATTTTCCATTTTGGTTTTTTTCTTTTTCATTTTTGTCTTTAGTTTTTATTTCTTATGCTGTTTTTTTTTTTTTGTTGAGATTTTTTAAACCTTTAAATGTCCTGATTTGTTTTAATTTTTTCCGTTTCTTTTTCTGTTTCTGTTTGGGGATTTTTCTTCCTAAGTTGTTAAAGTTGAGAAATGCTTTCTTTTTAACATAAAAAAAGAATGATATTTTGCATGATCCTTCTTTGTGGTTGTGTGGAAACGCTCTAGTTTCATCATTGCAAATAGCTTGAAAATTATCAGCCCATAGCTTTTCAGCAATAGCTCCATTAATATCATCTTCATTCGTATCATCACCATCACCATCATCATCACAATCAATCGTCATGATCTCATTGAATTTTGCGCTTGTCGATCAATATTGGACTGCTGTGGTGGCAGCCCTCTGTAAAGGTTACTGTAAAATTAGAAACATTTAATATTACGATTTTAATAAAAATTATGAATTTTTGTTGTTAATATATAATGAAATAAAGTAACATTTTAAAGGTCTAGAAAAATATATACATTTGGTAATTGTTCGCTAAATGGCTGAAGAAGCGTAAGAAACGTATAGAGAGATTGTAACCATATTTGTACAGAGTAACCTTATCTTAGATAGTTTTTGAATGCCCTAACTTTAACTAAGTATTACTAAGTATAGATTACCAATTATCGATAAAAAGTCACAAACAGCCATTTGCTTTGAACGTAAGTTAAAAATACAATTATTTCATATAGAAGCACAGGCAGGCATTTCTGTATCAAAGTAACGATCACCATTATTTACATTTACATTCTGCTAAAAAAGTCCCTGAAATTGATTGTTCAAAAAGTCCCTTTAAAGAGACTGTCACACAGTCTTTTCGTCGCAAAGTTGCCACAACTGATGCGGAGTTTAAGCGCAATCTGTTTTTTACAGAACTCGATTTTGTCGGTTCATCTTATGTACGTTTTGAGATTTTCACAAAGGATAAAAGCATCGAACAAAGAATTTGTCTTAAGTTTTGCTATTGCTCATTACATTTTAACTATTCGGCGAACAGAATAGTTAAAATCTTTATCAAAAACACGGAAACATGAGCGGTGCGGTGCATTCAAAAGATTTGTAAATAAAACCATCAATAAAGCGAATGAAATGGTGGCTGAAAATCGTCATTCAAATTAGAATGGCTTAGCCGTTGAATGTTCTGTGTGTCTCGAATCAATTCGTATCATATTACATGATTGTTTAGCTATAAAACGCGTTGCCACTCTTATGCAACCGGTGATGAGATATGAATTTTAGAGTTTGACATGCAAATCAGTCAACAAGTTTAAAATTGGAGCCCACCGACTGAGATGAAACCGAAAAAAACCCATCAAAATCGATCAAAGGCCAAGCTAAAATCCAAAAAAATGAGACAAATTTAAGTGAAATTTCATGGTGAAATTTTCACGGATTTCTATCCAATTTTACGGGATGAAAAATTTCGCCAAAGTACGGACTTAATCCAACTCATTAATTGAATTTTCTAGGCTAAACAAAGTAAATGAAATTTCAGATGCTAAAAATTTAGTGGAAAAGAAAATCTTCCTAAATGATCTTAAATCACATTCTTTAATTGAATACATTTCCGAACAAAATTTATTTATAAAGGGTGTCCCAACAGATTTGGCGCCATTCGAAGTGTCATTGTTTGCCATTTGAGCAATTGTTACTGTTTGCTAGTAGAAGGTACGAGGTTAATAAAAATGGATCGCTATACGAATGAACATCGCATTCTTATTGTGAAATTGTTTTACCAAAATGGTGAAAGTTTTGCGGCTACAGTTCGCAAATTGTGATAAATTTAGGGTCACAATAACGCTCCAAAAGAGTCAACTATAAAGAGATTAATGGATAAATTTGCCAAAACTGGGTCTGTTAGTGATGTAAAGACAACAACGCGCCTTCGACCAGGTCGATCGACCGAAAATATCGCAGCTGTACGTGATGATGTCGCTCAAACTCCATCCACCTCAATTCGACACCGAACTCACCAAATTGGTGTCTTCAAATCCACTGTGCAACGAATTTTGACGAAAGATTTGCATTTTCATGTATACAAAGTTCAATTGACTCAGGAATTGAAGCCAGTTGACCATGGACAGCGAAAGGAGTTCGTTAATTGGGTATTGGAGAGACAACATGAAAATGCTGATTATGCCGATAAAATCATCTTCAGTGACGAGGCCCATTTCCATCATCATGGCTCCGTCAAAAAAAAAAAAAAAAAAAAAAAAAAAATTACTCGAATGATTCACGAGAAGCAAATGCATCCTCAACGTGTCACTGTGTGGTGTGGATTTTGGGCTGGAAGAATCATTGGACCTTCTTTTCATGAAAATGAGGCATATCAAGCTCAAACAGTCAATGGTATTCGGTATCGTGAAATGGTAGCCAGTTTTTTCGTGCATAGAATTGAAGAAATGAATGTGGAGGGCATGTGGTTTCAACAAGACGGCGCACACTGGGGCCAAGGCGGAAAAAATTCGATTATCGAAAGCGCTGATATCGATTATCTAGTTTGTGATTCTCACTCTATTATAGCTGCAGGATCAAGGAACAACATGATTTTTTCACTGTTTCAACAGTATTCCCATTAATATAGGCCAACTGTCAGAATAATGGAAGTTTGACCAAATTATACGCTACTATAAATAAGTGCATATAATTGTGAAAGAGGGAGAAAAAATTATCAAATTTTAGTTGTATTTTATTTTTCGTACCCGACTCATATTTTGATTTCGGTTTTCTAGCCAATTTTGCGAGATGAAAAATTTCATCAATATACAGACCTAATCCAACTGATCGATTGAATTTGCTGCACCAAAAAGATAGAAAAAAAAAAATTCTATAAAAATAAAAACGCACTCAGACAAAGCAAATAAAATTCTAAGCTCTAGAAACTTAGAGGAAAAGAAGATCTAGGCACTAAATACATTCCTTAATTGAGTGAACTCACCAAAAAAAAAAAAAAAAAAAGAATAGTTTGATTTGAATTGAAACCTTTTGAAGATAATTTTAAAAAGAACATGATATAAGGAAACTGATATACAAAGCGATGGAGAAGTTGATACACTGAAGAGATCATAAAACATAAAGTTTTTGTGATCAACATTTCTTTAAAAATAGTATTCGAATGGGTAATAAATTGCACGAGAAAAAACCCACTGGTTTTGGCTGAGAAAAAAAACAATATTCGAATGGGTAATAAATTCTACGACAAAAAACACTCTGGTTTGGGTGATTTTTGTGGCCATTTTTTATTTATTTTTGGATGAAATTCCATTTTATTTGATGCACCATTTTTCATTCATTTATTGGAGATTTTTCATAATATTTTTTTTACCATATTTCATGCCGCTGATGAAAGTAAATGCTGCCTGGTTTTGCTAAAAAATATATTTGTTTCCTCTCCAATTTACATTGTTTCATAGGAAAAGACAGCTGTTCTATTCATGGAATTTTTACCGTGACTAGTTGCCACAGGGCTTAGTTTTGAAAGCGAGATAAGCCAAAGCAAATGGAAATGTGGAACAATCGAGTTTCCCAGTATGTGAGGCGATACAGATTTCAGACGTGAACAGTCGAAAAGTACTTTGTAACGGTGAAAGTAGCAAAGTAACAGCTGATTTAAAATTCAAGAAAGTTTTCGACGTTATTCGTTTCATTTTGTTTTGCAGGAAATGTGTACCACTATCAGCGCGGTTTGAAAGTACCTGAGCAGCGAACGTCATACCGCTAGTAAAGTAAATCTGTTAAGTTTTGGTGTTATGTAAATGCCGTATGTGATATAGATATGGCAGTTTAGACACTTGAACTTGAGCACCCCTTTTAAATATTTTTCTAAGCTCGATTTTTTTTAAAATAATAACTATAACGAAGGTTGTGCTTTTATAAATTAAGTGAGCGGCATTGTAATGTGACACAAAACAATTGCCATCCTTTACATTGATAACAATTTTCATATTTTATATAATGAATGTATTTTCATTATATAGAAAGAAATACTTCTTTTAAGAGCGTTATTCATAACAAACGCAAACATAACTTTAAAATGTTATTATATTTTTGAGTGTTTTAGCACTTAATAAATATTTGATAAGAAAAGCATTCATAACCAGTATTTTAGTCAAAAAAAAATACAGACCTTTGTCGTACCTTTTCCAACACTGTTTGCATGTTTCTTATAGTGATTATGATGTGAAAAGAAAAGGAAATAAGAACCGATATAGCGGATAACAAAATATGTTATTGACATTTTTATATAACTTATTGAGAAATTTCAAGCAATACTGGATTCAAGTATTTAGTAATTGGAACAACTGATAATAATCTTTCGAAAACATTACAATTAGAAATAATTTTTTTTTTTCAATTCTCCGATAAATACTATGTAAATAAATAAATGTTTTGGTGTTTTTTATTTCAATTTTCAGATAAGAACTACGTAAATAAATAAATATTATGGTGAACAATTTCTTTTATTCATTTTTATAATAATCATTAGAAGTAAAACTGAAAAAATCAAAAAAATGTCCAAACATTTTTTATGAATATGAATATTTGAGTACATCCTTATTAAACCAGTAATAAAATTCCCTTTTAAATTATTATTAATAAGAGTCAAAATCTATTTCGTTAGCTAATCTATACAATATCATACATTTTTTTCCCCGTAATTTATGCAACCAAAATATTAAATATAATAGATTTTAATCATACTAATTTAAAATAGGTTTTTTATGTAATACAAGTTTATTAAAATTGTACCCAAATATTTTATTCATAAATCAAAAATACATATTTCAAATTTTCTATTAGATTGTAATTTTTATTACATGTTTTATCTTTCTGTAAGGGAATTTTAAGCTAACATTTATAAAAATGTTCGAATATTTTTGGATTTTTTTCTGTTTTATTTCAGCTGAAATTATTAGAATTTTACTCTAAGATTTAATTATAAATAAAATTTTTGAAAAAATTTCATCAAACTAATACTTTGTTTAAATAGTAATGAGCAAAAATTAAAAAAATGATGCGGCTTCCTAGTATTCCGTTTTATTATTATTGGAAAATTTACGACAATTTATTTAAAATTGTATTGTTTCCGATTTATTTAGAGAAATTTATTACAGAATTGTTGTGCTTATTAAATATTTCACTCTTGTGGTATTTATTAGTAGGGCACCAACAATTTTTAAACAGTTTTTTTTATTATTTTTTATATATATCGATTCATTTTTACTTTCTTGGCACATCACAATCAGTTTAAAATACAGCTAGACAGTGTTGGAAAAGGTACAAACACAACAAAATCTTATTATTTTTCTAATAGTTAACATACTCTTTATGAATATGTTCCTTAAGAAATTTTAAATAATAAGTAAGAAAATTCGATTTTAAAACTATTTTCGGGTTACTTAACGATTAAGGCCCAATGGTAGCTATTACTTCGACTAAGATATAAGCGAATGTATGAACATGCTGCACGAATAATTTTCGACAATGAACTTAATGGACTGAACAGGTCTCTGTTGAAAATATCGGCTTATTGTGTCTATATAAAATCTTGGCCAGATGAGGTCAAACCTGACGTTATAAATTCAGGAAATCGAGGAAAAACGCCGGGTTATCCATTTTTCGGTTTCAAATGTAAAGTTAACTAAAATACACACAAAGCTATGATTTCGATGAAACTTTTATTTTAATATAATGCTTGAACCTTGCCATTATGTATAAAATACAATGTCATTTAAATGACCGCCTCTGGCTTGGTTGCAGCTGTGGATACATTTCAGGCAGTTTTCGACCAGTAGCTTTCGGGAGGTGTCTTGGCGATAATTTGATGAATGTTGGTTTCCAAATGTTTCAACGTTTGGGGATTATCCGCGTAAACACGGTCTTTGACGTAGCCCCACAAAAAAAGTCTACCGGCGTCAAATCGCATGATCTTGGTGGCCAATTGACGTCGCCGTGCAATAAAGCCAAAATCGGTTATACTGTGTGGCTTGTGGTACCGTCTTGTTGAAGCCACATATCTTTCGGTTCATAAACTTCAATTGCAGACCAAAAAAAGTTGGTTAGCAAACGGCTATACCGCTCTGAATTGACAGTAGTGATTCGTCCAGGGTCATTTTCGAAAAAGTACGGAGCAATGCCAACTCCAGACCATAAACGCACCAAACAGTCATATTTTCCGGAAGCAATGGACTCTATACGGATGGAGGTGCAAAACCAAATGCCAATTGCACCATAACGAGCCATAAGATAGGTAAAATTGCAATACTTTCAATAACAGAAGCGATATTTTCACCAGTGCTTACATTGCGATTCCAATCTCTTCAATTTTTTTTTACGCAAATTAATTAATACCATCATAATAATTAATTAATTAATTCCATAATGCACGAAATGAATGAAATTGAAATGAAATTGAATGACCACTTTTGTAGTAAGTTTTAACTATTTTTATGCACTCTTCTGTTGTTAAATGATCCATATTCGTAAATGGCAAACCTTTCACTAAATATATAACATTTCAGATGACAAGTATTTAACAGCTGACAGCATGGTCAGACCGGCGGTTTTGAAACCACTAAATGGATAACCCTGTGAATATCATATATTAATATATATGTATACGTATAAGTATTCATTTGTTTACTGTCACTGAATGTTTCCAGCTTCGAAACTTTTCATTCATTTTGACCAAATTATCTTTGTTCTGAAAGTCTAAAAAAAAGTTTTGAATTCTATTTTACAGTTTTGTTTTTCTTATAAACTACGTACATATTTCGTTGTATGTAGAAGTGCATTATGAACAGTGCTATCCGATTCTAAAACTAGCAAAAGTTATATAAATTTAATGTTTTGCAAAAGTTATACCAAAAAAATCGACTCACGTTTCCGCTTCCTGTAAAATGTGTGTAATTGTGTGTGTTCTATGAGTTTCATTGTTTATGTGTGGGTGTGTCATTTTCGCTATTTGTTTGTTCAGTGGTATCACAACCTTTGTTTTTGTTTTTCTTTGTTTGTTTCTCTATCGTATTATTTGTCTCGCTCTATTTTAAAAAGCGTTCTCCTTGTGTGCCTGTCATCATCTTTCAACTGTTACTTACAACAACGATTGTAATAATTCGCTTTAATAGTAAATACATATAAAGAAATGCATTGTAAATTTCAGTTAGTTTCAACTATTCTGCACATTCTTCTTCCTCTTCCATTATTGTATCGCAGACCATTGGACGACCCTAAAGAAATTAATTAATTTATTAATTGAAAAGTTTAAAAAATATTCACAGAATAATTGGGACGATGAATTATTGTTTTCTAGATCTAATGAAGATCATCACTTTTTTCATTCTACACGAAACGATGAAGTCTAAACACATCTTCAGTTTAGCTCATTCTAGCCGTAATATCAGATATTGGAGAATTAACAAATGATAAAATGATTTTAGCTTCTTTATTTGAATATCTCTGCGGGATTTAAAATGTGTATATTTTTCTAGACGCTGGATGTGGGAAGGGGGACATCAATTGATAATGTGGCAATAATGAAATGTTTAATGGGATACATAAAATACTTTTATTGAATGTTAGTTATGAAAACTATTATTATTGATTGTGAAGATGGCGGGGGATAATATCTACAATTGGCTAAAAAAAGGGGACAAATGTTATGCTAATGCTAAGCTAAGCTAAACTAAGTTTGAAAAAAGTCAACTAGAAAGTGTTGTCGGTTGGGGCTCTACATAAATAAGATGACATTGCATTCGAAAAATAGAATATAGTTTTATGAAATTTTGCATTGCATTTTTATATAAACAATTATTTTAGTTGAACAAGTAAGGAAACTGTTTGTTATTTAACTGCACAATGCTACAAAAGGGAAAAGAAGGATGAAAGTCAGGCTGGTGAGTGACAAAAATGTTACAAAATGAAAGCATTATTTAGGTTTAGAAAACTTTTTATGGCTTGTTTCATATTAAATAATAGATAGATTTCTTCGTAGACTAGAGTTAAAATTAAAATAATCTATAACCATATTGGCCAGAGTGTTTTAGTCGAGATTGGCGAAGGTATTAGCCGTTATGTTAATTTTTTTAGACCGTTCTTGGGCGTTTTTTGTGACCGACCGTAGTGAAGTGCTTAGTACGAGCGACCATTGCATGATCTCGGGTTTAATTCCGCATACAACCATATGCCATTATTTGATCGGCTTGATCGCCTTGATGTATCAGACGACCATTTCGCGTAGTCGAGTAATCGACAAATCTGACTAATGCTTTTAAAACTGTGACATTCGGAATGCTTGTTAAACTGTAGGTCCCATTAAGTGAGCCTGTTCTTGTTCATTTTACTTAATACGTAAAATTTGACGTTTAAAGTTTGAAATTTTGTATTATAAATTTTGGTTGGAATCGGAAGAAAACCTATATATTTCCAAAACTATAAACTTTTTCATAAAACATAAAATAGACAGCTTGAAGGATGCTGTATTCCAATATTAGGTTTTCCACTATGAATGGATTACAGTTGTTCCCTCTCAAAAATTGTTGCTCAAATTGAGGCAGTAGACAAGGAAAGTGGTTATATTCCATTGATGGATTTTGTGCACAAACATAAGCTAGAAATTTGGAGAGGACGAAGCTGGTGTTGCAGCAAAAGCTGCGACATCTACCGAGGCCATGCAGAGCATAGTGGGATGGGGATGATTCAAACCTGATTTCGAGATTCAAGTATATGGATGAACGCATACGCGTGATTTGCATCAGGTTATGTGAGAATATGTATTTAGATCGGTCTTTTACAAATATATAAAAATTATTAACATTTTATTTTTCTCGTTAAATTATATTGACCTACTTTCCCAGTAAGTGTGGTCACCGTAGGAGCACGTTTTTTCCTAACGGAATTAACTAATTTTTTTTCCTGTAATACCTCCCCATAGTTTTATGGATGATGTAGTGACACATCTACAATAATTGACAATCCCCCGATATACCTATATATATAGGTACATATCAAACTATTTCGGTATTCTAGTTACAAAAGTATATTAAGAGTAGTAATTTCCAACTGTCCGTAATTTACAGTGCGCAATTAAAAAACGATTGGCAAATATGTTAGATAAAACAAAAAAAAAAAAAAAAAAAGATGTATTTTTGCCAAGGATGATGTGGTCCTCATACGGCAAATTCTGTTATACTAAACCATTTTTTACACTTGTAATACTTGCTAGGCAGAGTGTTGTGATAGATGTAACGACTCATCTCCATTAGAGATGGAGTATTAGAAAACAAGACCAGCTTCCATATATGATGTGTCAACTTTGCCAATTTTTCTGATTCGTATCGATTGATCCCATCAAATGTTAAATTAATCAGATTGCGATGTTTCAAAATATGACCGTAAAACGAAAGCCGGGAATTAAACCGATATAATTAAGTGTCGAAACTGGAATAAACGTTAGTATCGGTCTTCAAACCAATATTGTCAATAGTATCAGTCTCCAAACCAGAGCCAATATGGAATCATATTGTTTTCATAAAATATCGAATATTATTGGATATTTTTAAACTTCTATTGCTTATAACATTGTGCTTATCGGCCTTATTTAAGTAGATCCCCAAAAGGTGTGAAAGTGGTTTATGTGTTTAGTAGCTAAATATAAAAATACTGAAGTCGTTAAACTAAATAATGCAATCTACTTATAGTTACAAAAATTCAGTTAAAATAGCAAAACTAAAAGATAAAATTTATATACAATTTAAGAACACAAGCAAAGTTTTTAAAAAGTTGTTATTAATATAATAGCAGCTATTCGGCGAACCCAAAGCATGCCTGCTTTATTTTGAAAAAGAAAAATAAGTGTAAAACTTGAGCTTATAAATATTTGAATGGACAATTAATACTTCAAGCTATCTGTTGCGAAAACCCTGATTTGGTGAACCTAAATCCACCAACAAAATTTCAAGAGATTCTTGAAAAAAGAAAACTGGAAATTAATTAGATATATAACAGTCGGAGGAACTAAACGTTAATTATTAGTTGTGTCAAAATGCAAAAATATATATGTGCAATAAGTTTATTTTACATTTTCCCTGTTTAATGAATTAATCCGTAAGCGGTATGACTACAATTTTGAGAACAAATGTGTACTGTTCATTTTGTAAACTTAAAAAAAAACATTTTTTTTTGTTACAACTGCTAATGCTTAATTTTACTAGTATACAGGTTTCTTTTTTCAATTTTATGAGAGGCCAACATAGCTGAGATATTTATACTGGAAGGATGTTCTTTTTTTTCTTCATATTTCAAGCCTCTTAACCGATAATAAATCTGAAAATTGTTTATTAAGTATAATAAAAAGAAACCCATTACATTTACAATAGATGGCTTTAGTATTTTGCATCTCGTGATGATTTAGTACAACAGGGTTACACTAGATGGCGTTAGATAGATAAGTTTTCGTGCTCAAAAAACTACTCATACATTTTTGCGATTACTTCACTCAGTGTTATTTGAGCACGCGTCAAAGATGGGCACCAGTAAAGAACAAAATCCATCATATTTACAACTTTTCTGCGATAAGGTCGAAAACGTAAGTCTGAAGTCTGAAGACTAAAATTGTGAATAATGTTTATAGTCGTTGTCATAGATGCAGCAAACTCTGGAAGGTCAGTTGTCGAAAATTTCGAATAATGAAAATCGTGACCTCAGTCAGTCTAAGCAAATAAGAGAGCCATTGTCGTTAAAAGCCTTCAATATACATTTTGCAAAGAGCAAATGCTTCCTCTCTACTTTGCAATGGGAAAGATCAAAAATGTTGAATTTTTAGGATTTTAATGAAAATCCAATTTCGATTTATAGAATTTACTTAAAAGTAAAATAGATGTTTGTTTTCATCCACAGTCGCAACATATATTTATTTTACCGTTTATCGTTCTTAAAATGCATCTAGAATACAATATTGATTCTATTTTTTTTTATCAAATTTTTGTCAAATTTTTTTATCAAATTGGAAATTTGGAAATAAATAATGGCAAAAAATTTAGACTATGTGATTGCATTGAATCTCAGATATATTTTTTCCACGTTATTATTATTATTTTTGCTGCCACTGCGACAGGTAAATTTCTCATCATAATTAATGTTAGAACAGCGTTTGATTTCGAATGAGACGAAAAGAGATTTAGGCGATTTTTGTAACGGGTGATTTGGTAGAGCAAGGAAATTGCATTAAATTAAAGTGGAACCAAGCAGTTCACAAAAGCCCGGAAACGAATTGAAAACAAGAAGCGCCACAGACGACTGTCAACTTCCTGCGATGATATCACAACCAACAAATAGTATATTTAGTGCTGAAAATATGGCGATGTGGATAGATAATTTCTGGTTTTCAGCAAGTTATAAAATGCATTATCACGAGGGCGGTCCCAATACTAGCTATTTGCCAATAGTGCCAGTAGTTTGAAAAAAATTATGTTGGTGAAAAGTGCTAAGCTTATAAAACATATATTTTAAGTTCCAAAGCGTCACCTTGTTTAGTATTTTTATTAGAGCCTTCAGAAGTAAACGATCTCTGTGAATTTGTAAACATGGAAAAACTTGGTCATCGTTATGTAATACCAATATTAAAGCCAAACTGGATTCTACTCAAGGGGGAGTCTGCTCCTTCGTTTACGGCTGTAAAATATTTTGCAGCAGAGTTTAAACGAGGCCGTACGAGCCAAGACGAACACCATATTGGTCGGTCAATTGAGGTGTCCACGCCAGACACGGTTAAGAGAATCCGCAAAATGGTATTGGATGAACGTCAGCTGAAAGTGCGTGAGCCAGCTGAAATGATAGGCATTTCAAAAATTGCTATACATCGTATATTGACCGAAGATTTGAAGATGGAAAAGCTGTGTGCAAGATGAGTGCCGCACTTGCTTTCAATGGAGCAAAAACAGCGTCGTGAAGATGTTTCAATAGAGTGTTTAGCGATGTTTTACCACAATAAAGCCGAATTTTTGCATCGATTTATAACCATGTAAAAGACATGGGTCCAACACTTTACACCTCAGACAAAGGAGGAGTAAAGAAGTGCACTAGAAGAATCGTGTGCAAAGAAGGCGAAAACGGTTCCATCTGCAGGCGAGGTTATGACATTTCCATTTTTGGGATGCTCTTGGGATTATTTTTATTGACTACCTTCGGAAAGGAAAGCCCATCAACGGCGAATTTTATGCTAATTTATTACAGCGTTTGAGTGATGAAATTATGGAAAAATGGCTGCATTTGCCGAAAAAGAAAGCGTTGTTTTATCAAGACAATGCACCAGTTCACACGGCCACTGTTGCGATGAATTAATGAATGAATTAAAGTTCAAATCGCTTCATCGTAATTTATTCGCTAGATTTTGCTACTTCTGACTTTTTTCTATTTCCAAACTTGGAAAAATGGCTCGGTGGTAAAAGATTTGCTAACATTGGAGAGGTGGAGTCTGCGATTGATGGCTATTTTAGGAGTTTGACAGTTCTTACTATAAACAAGGTATAGAGGCTATTGAATATCCCTGGAAAAAGTACATCGAGTTAAAAAGAGATATTGTTGGAAAATAAAGACAATTTTTCAAAACTTTTTAGTATCTTCTTTGTTAGGTCGACTAGTTTCAGGACCGACCTCTTATGAAGCGTGAGATTTTGATCTATGCTTTTGATATGGTAACAGTTGGCCGATTAAAAACGGCAATAGCTAAAAGTTTACATCAAATTCGCTCAAAAAATTTGATTATGCTGACAGATTTCTTCGATTATCGCATTATGAGTTTATTCTGCCATATCAAACTGTCAACAATATTACTTGAGGGTTGTGCAACTTTTGCTCGGAAATATTGCCAAAAAGGGAGGAGGACAGATGTATGGGCAGATAATTTGAATCTCGATAATGCGCCGCCTCACACTGCATTGACTTTTCGTGATCTATTCGGCAAAAATTTAATTAATACCGCTTCGTAACCAAAGTATTCACGCGATTTAGCACCATATGATTTCTGGTTATATCTTAAAATCAAACTGACCCATTCTGTGGGGCAAATACTTTAAATACTTTGTCTTTAAAATAGATTTATATAAATAAGTAAAAACTTTTGTGAAAAATAAATAATGGTCTCACTTCTTGGCCTCAGTAGCATTGCTATCAATTTTCAAATGAATAATCCTTATTATCATAGAAATTAACCTTTCTTTATATTTATTTTTTAGAGATTATTTCTTTGAAAAGTTGGCCTTAACTGCATTTAGTTCAGTCCACCATTTCCAACGGTATTCGGTGAATGACGCGAGTAATATTGGCTTGCAATTCCTTAATGGTAAAGGTAGACTTTGGGTTAACGTAGTAGCAAAAGTAAAAGTTTAGAGGTATGACATCACATATTCTTGGCGGCTAATTCACTGGTCTGATGCGTGAAAATAATTGTTCACAGAATTGTTCTGTTTACAAAGTAGTGAAGTCTTTTTGAAACGAAATGTTGTAGAGGTCCCGACTTTCAAAATAATTCATTATCATGGCGCAACAATAGCTTTCTGGCCGGTTTCATACTTGCTAAATTATGAACCCATAAGGAAATTGAATCCGATCGACAAACATTTTCGAAACATTTTCGGATTGCATATTTCGAGCTTTCCCAAAGGGACGATTTTGTTTGTTGGCGTAGTCATTAAGCCAGAAATCGGCCTTATCAACGAACACCATTCTTTAATAGAAAACAATCAATCAGGAGCAATGTTTTCAAGAGCTCAAAGTATCGACTGTGAAGGTTGGCTGGCTTTAATTCCTATACGAGTTGAATGTTGTATACGTTCATGCCAAGATTCCTACGTGAAATACACCGAATTGTTACGTATGACATGCTATTGGCCACGGTGTCTTATCGGTTGTCATAGTCAGCGGGCACATTACCAGTTGTTGCCGCCATATGATTTTTAGTAAATGATAGATATGATCTATTTGGTCGCGTATTACGACATATCGATAATGTGGACAGCTGTGTAATTTATAGGCGCTGTGTCTAGCTAAGTTTTTTTCATGACATTTTTGACATTTCAAACATTGCCATGAAATTTCCATTGAGGAAAGCATTACTAAATATACAGGGTGAGCCATAAGGGTGTTAGCGGTTTAAATATTCAATTAAAAAAAAAAAACTACGAAACATAAAAAAATATGTTTGTATTTTTAAAAAGTAGAAGCGTGGGAATTTTTAAGACTTAAAAATAATGTTGTCCAAATGGCTTCCCTCGGCTGCTTGACACTCTTGGAACCGAAGTCGCAAATTTTGGAAAACTCGTTGAAATTTTCACCTTAATGGCCATGTGAACAAGCAAAATTGTCGGTTCTGGTCCGAGACTAATCCCCGACGCTTGCATGAACGTCCACTTCACAGCCCTAAGCTTGTCGTGTGGGCTGGGATAACGTCAACCGGTATTATTGGACCATACTTTTTTGAGGACGAAAGAGGGCATGCGATGACGGTTAGAGCGAACAATTATTGCAACATGCTAGCAGACTTTTTGGTGCCAGCTTTGCAAGAATTTCAAGGCAATACCTCGAGGTTGTGGTTTCAACAGGATGGGGCCACATGTCATACGGCCAGGGTATCCATAGAGCTGCTGAAAAATGTTTTTCCTGGAAAACTCATTTCGAAAAGGGGGGATATTGAATGGCCCCCACGTAGCCCCGATCTCTCTCCATGCGATTATTTTCTATGGGGCTACCTCAAATCGGTAGTCTACAAGAATAACCCGACCAATTTAGAGCAGTTGAAGAGGAACATTATTCAGGAAAGTAACAAAATACCGAGAACAACTTTTCAACGAGTTTTCCAAAATTTGCGACTTTGGTTCCAAGAGTGTCAAGCAGCCGAGGGAAGCCATTTGGACAACATTATTTTTAAGTCTTAAAAATTCCCATGCTTCTACTTTTTAAAAATACAAATATATTTGTTTTATGTTTCGTTGTTTTTTTTTAATTGAATATTTAAACCGCCAACACCCTTATGGCCCACCCTGTATAACGCATTATTCTGGAAGCAGGAACCAAAACGAAATTAGAATTGCAATTATGTGTGGTGCGGAATTATAATATTACAGGTATAAAACAATTTACTTATGCGAACTGTGTTCAAAAAATAAGAATCTTCAAATTTCGCGGGCTACGTACATTCGACTTTAAATTATTTTTTTTATGTTGGTCCACTCGTCTCGAAGATATGTTGACGATTTTATCCATATAGCATGTTTAGTTTGTTTGTGAGAGGCATAAATAAGGCAAGTGTTTCGGGTGTTCGGCGACTTTCTTCTATCAAAAAAAAAAAAAAAATTTTTTTCAAATTTTGTATAAAAAATTGAATTAAAAACACTTGAAATGTTGACAGTAGCACACAGTGAGTGGTACAAGCTTTTCACAGAAGGTCGAGAAGATGTGAATGATGACGCTCGCTCTGGACGCGCCAGCACATCAGCAACCGATGGAAATGTTGAGAAAGTGAAGAAAATTTTTATGGAGAATCGTCGAATCACAATTGGAGAAGCTGCTGAGGATGTCGGCATATTGGTTGGATCATGTCCTACAATCTTTTCGCAAATTTTGGGCATGAAGCGTTTGGCAGCGAAGTTCGTTCCAAAATTGCTGAATTTTGACCAAAAACAACGTCACATGAGCATCGGGCAGGAATTATTAATGACGTCAACGATGATCCAGATTTCCTTAATCATGGATATGACATCGCAACCAAGGCCCATTCATTCCAATGTAAGAGTCCAGGAGAGCCAAGAAAAAAAAGCACGCCAAGTTCGATCAAATGTCAAGATTTTGCCCACTGTTTTCTTCGATTACCATGGCGTAGTGCATCAAGAGATTTTACCACAAGGTCGTATGGTAAATAAGGAGTATTACCTTGAAGTTATGAAAAACGTCCGGAATTGAGGAAACAAAATTCATGGCTTTTGCATCATGATAATGCGCCCGCTCACTCATCTTTGTTTGCGAGAGATTACTTGGCCAAAAACACACCGTTGTCAAGCCTCAGCCACCGTATTCACCAGAATTGGCCCCCTGCGACTTTTTCCTCTTCCCAAGATTGAAGAGACCCATGAAAGGATGGCGTTTTGCGACGATTGAGAAGATAAAATCCGAATCGCAAAACACTTGTCTTATTTATGCCTCTCAAAAACAAACTAAACATGTTACGTGGATAAGACCGTCAACATATCTTAGAGACGAGTGTTTTAACAGAAAAAAAAATAATAATAATCCAAAGTCGAATGCAAGTAGTCCGCGAAATTTGAAAATTCGACTTGTTTTTTGAGCACACTTCGTAATACATTTTTTTCTATATCTTTTCTATATTTTCAGAAAAAGTTCGGTGTATTTTAAAAAAAAAATTTAGTTTTTTTTCTCAATTGAAATTTTCTAAATAAATGTTAGATAATTCGTAGAAAATTGAAAAACAGAATTTATGAGCCAAGACAAAAATTGAATTCGGCTGGAAATTAATAACATTTTGATTCATTTGCAGAAAACAAAATCAAAACTGGTCGTAGTTTTCTTTTGGATACAAGAAATAGGTAAAATAAAACCCTTTCCGGTTTCTTTACTTTTCGGTGGATGGCCCGTACTTGACTTCGCCCATTCTAAGTAGTCAGAATTGGGGAATTTTATATATGTTTCCGAAGTAATCGAATAACTTACCCCCCAAATTAGAATTGCTATCTATAATTTACTTTAAAAGCATATCAAAATTATTTACAAATGCAATAAAATGAAATAAAAACATGCTCGTTTTTACAAAAAAAAAAATTAAAAATTTTCAATCTTGATACTATAAATGGGGCAACCACTGAACTAATGATTAACCAGAGCAAATTTACAAAGGAAACTTAATTACAGTGAAGAAGAGATGAAGAAACATACCTAAAATAGACTACGTTGTATTATGTAGATGTATAGTTAATTTTTTTTTTCAGATCTATAATGTCAAATAAGTAACATTTTGTTTTTGCTATGGATTTGAATTAATTTGGTTTTGACAAGATGAGGAACGGGAGTGTTTTGTGTTTACGTTTGAGGTTTCGTGTTTTTACATTTGATTTTTAACAACTTTTAAGAAAGAGAACTAAACGTTTGATGTGGTACGCTACTGTTATGTATTTACTTATTGTTTTTTGTTCGGATTTTTTTGGTTTGTTTGCTATTGATAAACGATAACGTGAAGGAATCACTACTTTTTGTTGTTTTGAACAGAGGATTTTTTTCGAGTGTTTTGTGTTTAAACGTTTTGGTGAGTGTAGGTTTGGTGTTGAGGGTTTTGTTTTGTTGCTTTTCAATTTAGTTAATTATATATTTTGTTATAGATTATAATGCGAGGGAGCGAGAGAAAGGATTATCAAGTTGTTGTTTTTTTGTTTTGTTTTTTTTTTTTTGGTTTTGGCTTAAAATTTTAAATTAAGTGATTCAAGCGATGCTAGTGATGAGCGCCTAGATAAACCTGTATTGGCAGGACAACTGACCAGGGATGTGGTGCCGAACAGTTTATACCAGCCAATCACGATGCCATTGGAGAGATCAATCTGATCGAGCATTATTTGGGCCACGCCCATAAATACTTTCTTTTCGATGCGACCATAATCGCCCCAAACGGTAACCTGCAAGTAAAAAATAAGATGAAAGAAGTAAACAAATATTTGTGATGATTCTGCTCATAATGTCTACAGGTGGATCATGCGAAAATCTCTTCAGAATTAGAATGGTACTCTTTTCTTTAGAGAAACGCTATTTGACTTAATCTGACTTCATACACTGTTCTATAGATGGGAATGAGCGTAAATATTTTGTAATCACTTTAAAGTTTGCTAAAAAAATTTCTCATGGAATATTCCAAATTTTGTCTCCATCCATATGGAGACTATACGTAGACTGTGGGTCAGCTATGACGCAAGGAGAAGTATCATATTTTGAAAAAAAATGTACAAAAGATTGTTATTATAAAAAAAGATATAAAATGTTCCAAAAATTGCTTTTAAAAGAGTATAGAATAAATAAAATTAAAAACTACAATAAATCCATTATTTTTCCAATTGTAATTGGATGCCGCGCTTGCTTTCAATAGAGCAGCAACAGCGTCGTGAAAATATGTCAGTGGAGTGTTTGGCGATTGTCACTTTTTTGCGTCGATTTATAATCCTGGATGAGACATAGATCCATCACTTTACACCTAAGATAAAAGAACTGTCAATTCAGTGAAATAAAATGGGAGAATCGTGTCCAAAGAAGACGATTCCATCTACAGGCAAGGTCATGGCGTCTGTTAGCTGAGATGCGTATGGAATTATTTTTATTCATTATTTTTAGAAATTAGAAACTATTAACGGCAAATATTATGCTAATTTATTACGGTGTTTAGGTGATAAGATTACGGAAAAAGGTCACATTTGACAAAAAAAGATAGTGATATTTTACCAAGCCAATGCTCCCGTTCACACATTTACTATTGCGATGGCCAACATTATTGAATTAAAGTTGGAGTTGCTTCACCACGCAACATATTCACCAGATTTAGTTCCCTTCCCATGGCTTGGTGGTAAAAGATTTGCCAACAATGAAGAGGTGGAGTCTGCTGTTGATGGATATTTTAAGAAGTTTGAAAGTTCTTACTATAAACAGGGTATAGAAGCTATTGAATATCGAGCTAAGAGGACATTACGTTCAAAAATGTTTCTCTCAACTTGTTTGTGTCTTCTTTGTTAGGTCGGCTAATATTGGGACCGTCCCCATATTATCCGCTGACTATCCCGGCATTCCTTCTCTGCATTAACTTTCAATATGTTATCTTCTTTTACTCTAAATTTGTTTATTAACATTCGAATAATCTATTAGACGTCAGTTGACATCGCACGATCCAGTAGTAGGCATATTTTCAATTAATAATATTTACTTGTAAAACACAGCCTTTTGTGTTGCAATGCTGAAACACCAATTGTTGCTGATACAACGGTTCCAAAGTTCGACGAGCCGTAGATGTTTTCATTTTGTCTATGCATTTTTTGCCCGAAACCAAATAGACCTTAACATAAGGAGCCGGTAACATTTTCGATGTAGGTTTTTGCTAAAACGAAAGTAGATAACATTTAAGCAATCACAATAATTCGTTGACATTTTCAAGATATAAATTTGCACAAGTTTATTTGAATGATGTCTTACCTGCAATCCTCTGGCTCTAATTACCTCCACTTCTAGGCAATTTTTCTGACAGCACAGCGACAATTGTATATCCCCCAAAGAGGGAGCCCCCAATACTTGGCGACCCACTAATTGTCCGGGACCCAAACCTTCGACAAACTGATTGATTTGATCATCAGCTCGAATGGTGGGAGAAAATCTATAGCATTTTCATTTCCAGGAATTCAAGAAAATACGAAATGGGTTACACAGAAATATAATATATTAGTATATGAAGCTTTTCTTAATTTTCTGCTTGGAAAAAATTGAAGAAAGTTAGAAAATAAGAAACTAAAAAGAAATATCATAAAACCGTATAATACACAGGGAGATATAGTAGTAGTAGTAGTAGTAGTAATAGTAGTAGTAATAGTAGTTTTAGTGGTAGTAATAGGCAAACTTGCTTTTCGTAAAATTCGACATTTTGGAATTGAAAAGTTTTACATTTGCTTTTGTTTTTGGTTTGGTAAACGTGCAATTACATTTCGTTGCATAGTGTAAATTTACTGCAATGTACAACATGCTGCTTAATTAATGTACAGAAAAAAAGACGCTTACACTCAAAGAAAATAACTGGGTTTTACAAAGGCTTTAACTTAAGTTACGGCTTGTTGTTAAAAAGCCTTAAATGGTTCAATGATTATGAATTAAACTTTATATATTTTGAATATTTTAAATGCGAGTTTGGATGAAACATGTATATGGATTATTGCAAGAGTTACTTATATGCACTGGAGAGTTAAATAAATAAGGAATTATTGTTTTTTATGTTGAACGTCAACAGTTTGTTAACAGTTTAAAATATATCGATAAAAGTAATATATTTTCAGTAGGAAAAAATTACGAGGAATGGGAAATGAACCTCTATTATGATACTTATCAATGATTTGGCTTCTACAATTAGATGTTATACCTGACACTTTGATACCGAGCAAAAGTTATGATATGGTGGAAAACGTTAAGGCCGAGCATATAGAACTGGGTAAACCAGGAACTGTCACCGAAACGAAATCAACCCCTTTCCTTTCAACCCCCTTGTTTTCCTTTCGTACATCCAAAACGAAATTAGAAACAATTTTGATTTTGATTCATACAGCCGGAACGAAGTTAAAAACAATTTTGATTTAGTTTACAAAACACTTCGCTTGAATTTTATTTGAAATTGTTTAATTCGAATTTATTAAGTATTTCTGAAAATTTCTGAGAGCCAGAAACTATTAGAGGCAATTTTGTATTTCACAGACTTGATGCCAGAACCAAATAAAATCCAAAAATAGTTGGAACATAAATCAAAAATATACACAATTTTGATATTGATTCCGATAGTCGAATCAAAATAGTATTATATTTTGTTTTCCTTTTATGTATCTAAAACGAAATTGCGCTTCCAAAACTAGCCGAACTGACGCATGAATGGTGCCAGTGGTTTAAAAAAAAAATTATTTTGGTAAAACGTGGCAACCTTACAAAATATTTGTTTGAAGTTTCAAGACTCCACGTTGCTTAGTATTTTTATTTGAGCCATTGAAAGTTAACGATCTCAGTGAATTTGTAAACATGGAAAGAATTTTTCAATATTTCCATTTGAAAGGTCTCAGCCCAACCATTAATCAAACTGATCCAGATTCTACTCTTGGGGAGTGTGCTACTTCGTTTACAACTGTAAAATATTGGGTAGCAGAGTTTAAACGAGGCCGTACGAACTGCCAAGATGAACGTCGATATCAGACATAATTAAGAAAATCCACAAAATGGTATTGGATGATCGTTGGCTGAAGTTGGTCGGTTCGTGAGCTAGCTGAAATGATAGGTATTTCAAAAAGAGCTATACGTCGTGCATTGATCGAAGATTTGAAGATGAGAAAGTTGTGAGCAAGATGGGTGCCGCGCTTGCTTTCAATAGAGCAAAAACAGCGTCGTGAAGATGTTTGGGTGGAGTGTTTGGCGATGTTTCACCACAATATAGCCGAATTTTTGCGCCCATTTATAACCATGGATGGAACATAGTCCACCACTTCACACCTGAGGCAAAGAAACAGTCAAAGCAGTGGACTGGAAGGGGAGAATCGTATCCAAAGAACACGAAGACGGTTGCATTTGCAGGAAAGGGTAATGTCTTCAGAAATCAAAAACCATCAACAGTGAATATTATGCTAATTTATTTATGGGAAAAGGTCGCATTTGGCAAAAAAGAAAGTATTGTTTCATCAAGACAATACCCCAGTTCAGATATCCACTATTGCAATGGCCGAAATTAATGAATTCAAGTTTGAATTGCTTCATCACTCGCCTTATTCACCAGAGGCTATTTTCTGCTCCCGCGGACTATTTTCTGCTGCAAAACTTGAATAAATGGCTTGGCGGTAAAAGATTTACCAACAATGAGGAGGTTGAGTCGGCTGTTGATGGTTATTTTAAGGAGTTCGACAGTTCTTACTATAAACAGGATATAAAAGCTGTTGAATGTTGCTGCAAAAAGTATATTGAGCATAAAGTAGATTACGTTAACAAATATAGAAAAATTTTCTCCACTTTTTTGTACATTTTCCGTTAGATCGGCTAGTTTTTAATCACCTTCATACAAAACATATTGATTTTATTCGTACATTGAAAACAAAATTAAGAACAATATTGATTCTTATTCAGTTTACGAAATGATTTGTTTGTATTTTATTTGAAATTGCTCAACTCAAAAGAACGGGCAAAATTTTTGAGAATCTGTAAAAATATCTTAGAGCCTAGTAACGTAAATTCAGAAAAGAAATTATTTAAAGCATTTCACAAATATGCCGCCAGGACCTTTTTCTTCGCCAAGAAAGCGCAATTCTGATTCATATTAAGGAGCAAACTGAATTTAGCTACATTTTCATTGCAAGTTTCTGATTCAAAATATCTGTTACATTAAGTTTTGATAGGGAAACATATAGGCCATGTGGGCTTCCTATTTCGTTTCAGGTAAAACACAAATCATGTATGAAATAAGTTATTAATTCGTATATGAATCAGAAATAAAATTCTAATGTAGTTTAAGAATTTAGAATGTCAAAAGTGAAACTAAACTGCACTTTTGTGAAGGTTCCTGAGGCAGGGTTCAACATTATTTCCATTTTTGAAATACCACTTTTGATTACGCCTACTAAATTGGAAAACGAATGAAATGAAACAGCAGGCACACAAAACATCTAGCTTTCAGTACCTGCTGTGACTATTAAAATATTCGCTTTGACATTCGCTGTCAACAGTCGTTTTTTTTTGAATAACTATTGCTGTCAGCTTAGATTTGTTTTTTTTTTTTACCGTACGAAATTACTTCTTGTCTTTGTTGATTCTTTTCAGTTGGTTTTGGTTATTTTCATAGTCAAAGCACCAGGTGGATAGGCATAACCGGCCGAAAGCTTTGAAATGTTACTGCAACCTTCCATGGTTAAAACAAAGCAGTACAAACTAATTCTAACTGGCTTACGATACCGAGTAGAATTCTGATTTTCCGTGCAATCAAATAGATGCGACAGTTTTGAAGACGTTTGCATGAATCTGAATGAGCTGTACAATGCATAGACTGATACTGAGTACGTTGATTACATCAAAATAAATCGACAATATTGACTGGATGATCTTGTACTATTATAGAATAAGGTTGAAATAGAAAGAAATGAAAATTTCAACGATCGACATCAGCTTATGTCAGAGTTAGTGAAGTCATGTGACAGACATGTGAATTGCAGAAGAGGTATATATGTAGAATGTTAAATCCTTTTTGAGTATATCTTACCAATTATTCGTTGAAAAATGTCATATTCATTAATAAATAAATGCTATAGTAAATAGACTGTTAGTGGTGGGAACGCCCACTGCGGTCAAGGGTGTGAGATCGATCAAATATGATCTCACAGATTGCTCAAACTGTATATTGAGCTATATTAAAATCGTTCATCGATGAAATTTATTTTACGCTATTACTATTTAATGTTTCAAACCAACGCAACGCATCTAGACACAGTTTTCAATTTCCCTTACGCGGATATATCTAATCTTCGAATTATTTTTTTTTTTTCTAAAGTTGCCAACTGTGTGAAAAACATAAATGCCATTAGTGTTTGAGCTACGCTTGATTTTGTATTTCGCAAATGTAATTCCTGCCATTTTAGCAATGTACGGGTATGACTTTGCTGAGTAAAGAAGTTGCTTAAAATTTTATCTATGAAATGAAATTTCTGTTTACAAGTGGCATAAATGGTTCAACAAAGGCGGAGAACAAGTTGAAGACGAAAAGCGCCCTGGACGAACATCAATCCCTACCGATGAAAGCTTCGTCCAACATAACCTAAGTTTGATTCTCAAAAACCATAGATGGAACATTAGTGACCTTGCCGGTGATGTGAGCATTTCAAACGAAATAGTCAACACCATTCCAAAAATTATCACTTAGTGGTTTTAAAACTGCCTGGCTGTTAGCTGGCAAGGCTGTCAGCTGTTAAATGCCTATGATCTGAAGCATTATTTATTTAGTGAAGAGTTTCCCACTTACGATCTATATCGTTTCGACAACCGAAAAACATGTAAAAGTAGTAACAACTTACTGCAAAAGTGGTAATTCAAACGTAAGCTTTCGGCGATGAAGCTCATTTCTCACTCGGTGGTTACGTCCACAAGCAAAATTGTTGCATAGGGGATTCAGAGAACCCAGAAGTGATTGTGCAAAAGCTATTACATAAGGAAAAAGTAACAGATTGATGCACATTACGGTCTGGTGTTATTGGGGCGTATTTTTTCGAAAGTAGTGCTAGAGGCACCAGTGGATACTTTTATTGCTGCAACAAATCCAGAGGCGGCCACTTAAATGACATTGTATGACAAGGTGCATTATAATGATACAAAAGTTTCATCGAAATCATAGCTTCATGTGTATTTTATTTAATTGTACTTTTGGAATCGGAAAATTGATACTTCAAACGTGACAAATCTCGATTGGTGTCAAAAACAAATTTTTTTTGTTTTTTGAAAAAGACCATCGCGATAAAATCTCTGAACATTATTACAAGAGATAAGATTTATAGCTATCCTTATGACCCAAAGACCAACCAATAAATTGAATATCGTGGCAAAGATTGCACATTATGGGCCCCATTCTGATGGGCTATTCGCCAAAAGAATCCATATTTATGAGTAGAGTGCTCTTGATTTTTCTATCATGACAATGCGTCTTCTCACCCAAAAATTTAACAAATAGTGCCGTATTTGCCCGATTAACACCGTGTAATTTCTGGCTGTATCCTAAACTCAAAAAAAAAAAAAACCAACTCTGGGGACACCATGTTGAGTTGACTGAAGAGTTTGAATTTGATTCGCTGTACGCTCTAAAGACCATACACGAAAGCGGTTATTTGGCATGCTTCGAGGATAGGAAAAACATTGTCATAAGTGTGTCGTGTTCGGGTAAAATGATTTTAAGACAATGAAATAAAGGGATTCCCAACAAGAACGCAAGATTTAAATTTTAAATAAAACACAGAATTTAAAAAAAATCGTGAAACTTTATTACGTCGTAAAGCAGACAGAATGAGGTTATGTATGAAACAACACATCGGGCTTATGGCCGCCGCGGCTTTGCTGGGACACACGCGATCTTTTGATGAAATTTTCAATGACCGTTTTGCATAAATGCTGCGGTATTTCATTAATGAAACGTCCAATTTCCTCTTTTAAGACTTGAGTCGTCGTCGGCTTATTCACGTAAATCATTGACTTCAAAAGAACCCCAAAGAAAAAAGTCTAATGGTGTTAAATCGCACGATCTAGGCGGCCAATTCTGGTCTCCAAAACGCGAAATAACACGACCGGGAAATGACTGATGCACCAATTGAATTGTCTCTGGCTGTATGACATGTGGCGCCGTCTTGTTGAAACCACATGCCCCGCACATTCATTTCTTGAATTCTAGGCACGAAAAAACTGGTTATCATTTCACAATACCGAACACCATTGACTGTCTTGCGTTCTTTTTAGGACACCCTTTAGAATTGGACGGATAAATGAAGATGTTTCAAAAGAAAAAAAAGCTGGTCTTTCTTTTTGAACAAAATAGTCTGTCATTGCCTTACCTCATGCAGCATATATTTGAAATATTACCAGACATGATCACAAACAACTTTTCTCTCTGTCAACATGATATAGAGATCGCATGATAATTTATGGCCCGGGTCCAAATAATTAAATTCCTGTCAGTCTAAACTGGTAATACCGTTACCGTTCTAAAATAAGTCAGAACACTGCCAAGAAATAAAAAAAAAAACAAATTTCCTTGCATTCAGTGAATGAGATATGGGAAAAGCTTCCCACTATCAATGAGTGTATATTTTTGAATTCACTCAACGGGACCTACAGCTTAACTACAATTCAAAACGTCACAATTTAAGAAGCATTTACCAGACTTATCGATTACTCGGCTACTCGAAGTGTTCATAACACTCAACGAGATGACCGCCGCTCAAATAATGTCAGATGACTGTGTAGGGAATTGAACCCCTGATTATTCGACCAATAGTCGCGTGTATTAACCACCGCGCTACGGTCGTTCACTTTGCCAACAAATAGCTTTCTCTTTACCGGGCCTTCGAAGCTAAATATTTAAGATAGTGGAACAGAATCTGTTTGTTAGCAACTTAAATGTCACAATAAAACAAAATATTTTATTTTCTGTAGTATTTCCACCAATGGAATCAAAACATTATTTCTGTATAATAGCCAAACATATTGGCAAATTGTTGGTCTGAATTGTTCAAAATATATTTGAATAAAAATGAGTTTCATCTTATCCTTTCTCCCAGCTTATCTTTGGATCAGATCTTATGGTAAACTACAGCTTAATTAGGGACACTAAATACGTATGTATGATCGTGGTTTGTAGCCTTGGTACAACCACTAATAATTCTTTGATCGCAAACTACTGTCAAAGCTTCTCAAACTGAGATTCCGAATCTTTTTTTTACTGGGGACCTTCACGAAAGTGTAATTTCATTACATTTCTGATATTCTAAACTTATTTAAAGTAAATTAGAATACTGTCTTGGATTCAAATTCGAAACAACAACACACTTCATACATTGCTTCGTTTTTTACCTAAATCAAATTGGAAACCTATTCTGAATCTGTTTTTCTAACGAAACAGATATTTTTTGATTCGAGAACCTGAAATGAAAATATATAGTTTTATGTACTTTTATTTCTTAATTGGAATCAGAACAGGAACCAAATGTAGTTTCGTTTCTTGGCAGAGGAAAAAAGGTCTGGCGCCACACGACGAAAGGTAAAAATGCTTCAAATAATTTATTCTCTGGATTTATGATACCAGACTTTCATAAAAACAAATTTCGTCTTTTTTCATGAATTGAAAAATTCCATATGAAATACAAACAAAACGCCTCTCATTAACTGAATCAGAATCAAAATTGTTTCTAATTTCGTTTTGGGTATAAAAATCAAAATCAAAATTGTTGCTAATTTCCATGGAACAGAAAACAAAATTCAATATTCGGTCCTCGGAATCAGAATAAAACTTGGTATATTTTCGATTAAGATTCCACAAAATGGAAACAAATTAATCTTCTGTTTTCATAAAACGAATCACTCAATTCATTCGTCAATCAAACGGATAGCAATTTGTGTTTTCTTTTTTGTAATTCAAATAATTTTTTGCTTCTTAGAGATTTTATATTTTATTAAGTAGGGTTACCATAAAGCTACTACTTTTTTATGAATTAATATGAAGAAATGTTGAAAAAATATATAAATATATACAAAAATGTTGTTAGTTGGCGAAAACTTTCATACGGTTTATAAAAAGCCTGGTAACAACGTACGTTCTTTCGTAGACGATTTGTTCGTCTACCGCTTTGAAAGTTTTATGTAAAACTATTTTCGAATTTAATATCGTTTCGGTGACGGTACCTGCTTTTTCACTAAAATATATTTTGCACATACAACACATACATCTTCGGCAACAATCGTTCCGGAGAAATTCACTGCTTTTATTAATTCTATTGGTCCTTGATTGCTGTTATTTTGCGAAAAATTCGTTTGTCATCCCCATTTATGGAACGGTACGGCAAGCGATTAAATACATCAAACACTTCATTGCGCCATGATTCCGTTTGGGATCAATTGAAGGCAAATATGGAGGTTATGTAGGGGACAGAGTATCCTACACCATTGGATATGCAAAATCTATGCTTTTAAACCAAATATTATGTCCGTGTCCTTTACAACATTAGCGATTATACTGAGAGTTTACAACCATTTCTTTCACTGAGAACTCAGTAGAGCGTAGTCAATTTTAAGCTAAACCTTTGCTTGTACTATCACGTCGAAATTCAGCAAACCGCTATTTTGTATCTTTTTAATGTCGTCAGTGTAACGATTTAATAGCATTTCTGAAGAAATTTTTGATTGCTATTCGCATATGTAGGTCAACGTAGCCACATCCTGATTTGGGCCTTTGAGTACGGATTGCTCATCCTTAATTGCAGTGAACTGCAACCCTGACCTATATATGCAAATGTAGCGATTACCGACTAGAAACCTCAAAACATACAAGAAGTTTCGGTGGCTCTTTTTTTGTTTGGTTCGCTGATCAGTCTGATAGTGCCAATAAAAGAACGAGGTCGTGACAAAGCCATAAGAAGAAGGGTGTTTTGATTTTCCCTCAGGGCAACGAGAAAGAATCAGTGAAGTGATACGGGTGTTCTCTCATTTGAAATTTGTGCTGTGTTGATTGCTTTTCGCCTCTTATTGTCTCTAACGAGGGTGTTCTCGGCCTTTGCTGTTGCGGTTCCCGTTATTGTTGTTATTGCCACCCTTTCTTTGGTGCGGAGGAAATTTGGCTGACGTCACCTGGGTCCGGTCCGGTGGTGGTAAGTTGACTTCCAAATCAACAATTGCTATTGTTATAGTTGCTATGTAACAAATAATGATGCACAAAGGTATCTATATTTTTCGACAGAAAAATAAGATATGGAACGTGTTTTGAATTTATCTGATAAATTGTAGCAAAATGCATTTGTCTAGCTTTAAATTCCGTCGCATTTCTTTAGCTTGGCGTCAAGCTAAGTTTCAATTTTTACTGATATTTTTGCGATTGTTTTTCTTCAGAAGACATTGTATACAATAGTGTACGTTTCTCGATGAATAAAACCTACTGAATTTAAGCTTTGGGTTATCCATTTTGTGGTTTCAAAACCGCCGGTCTGGCAAGGCTGTCAGCTGTTAAATATCTGTCATCTGAAGTGTTATTTATTTAGTCAAACGTTTGCCCTTTGCAAATATGGATCGTTTAACAACCGAAGAACGCGTAAAAATAGTTAAGACTTACTACAAAAGGAGTGATACAAACGTGATTATGGTCGTCGTAATCGGCCTAGTATGCAAGGAATTTATATTATAAAGAATTATATTATAAAGAAATTTGCAGACACTGGAAGCGTTGCAGATGTTGTCAGGCCGGTGCATTATCGCAATGAACGCACTACCGAAAATATCGCTTCTGTTAGTGGAAATGTGACGGATAATCCAAATTTGTCGATTCCATGGCGTTCTTAGCAATTGAGCCTATCTTACGGCTCATTATGGCTTATTTTGTATTTGGATTTGCGCCAGCATCCATATAAAGTTCGATTCACGCAAAAATTAAAGCCAGCAAACCATTCACAACGCCATAGACAGCTGATTGGGATGCTACAGCAACAGGCTTTCAATGTTGATTTTTCAAACAAAATTTTCTTCAGCGATGAAGCACATTTCTCATTCGGTGAATTTCTCATTTCTCATTCGGTATGTCAACAAGCAAAATTATCTCATTGGACACTCGGGGCTCAGAGAACCCAGAAGTGATTGTGCAAAAGCCATTGCATCCGGAGAAAGTGACTGTTTGATGCGCCTAATGATCTAGAGGTGTCATTGGGCGGTATTTTTCCAAAAAATACGCTGGGGTTACCATTACTGTCAATTCAGAGCGCTATGGTTGTATGATAACCGACTTTTTTATTAGCTGGATATTGAAGATTATGAACAGGACAATATGTGGTTTCGAAATGACGATGACACGAGCCGCACAAGACGACCGATTTTGGCTTTATTGCATGATAATTTTCCTAAAAGCGTAATTCTACGTTTTGGCGACGTCAATTGACCACCAAGATCATGTGATTTGACGTCGTTAGACTTGTGTTTGTGGTGCTACGTCGAAGACCGTGTTCACGCGGATAATCCCCAAACGGTGGCGCGTTTTAAAAACTGACATACGTCAAGTTATCGCCGAGATAATGCCCGAAATGTGCGAAAAAGTGGTCGAAAGTTACCTTAAAAGATCCACTGCGGCAACCAATCCAGAGGCGATCATTTAAGTGACATTGTATTTCATACGTAATGGCAAAGTCCAAGCATCATAATGAAATAAAGAATTGTTTGAAATCATAGCTTTATGTATGTTTTATTTAACTTTACTTTTGAAACTAAAAAATGAATAACCTGGTATTTAACACTATTGCAGCGAAAATCCTTATGAACTTTAAATGTACCAGTGCGTATTCTGCTTTACATATTAGCATTCCGCTGTACACAGAAAAGTTACATTATTTCTAAAACTCGAATGGTTAGTGGATAAAATATCAATACTACAATACGTGATAAAAAGGGAATACAGGAACAATACAATAAATACTGTCAAGTGTGTAATACGAACTCAGTGAGTGATTTATCCAGAAATGTTGGTGTACGAGTATTTTATTTTATCTATGTAAGTTTTACAATATGTGACAATTTTTCTTTTTTGATTGGTGTGAAATAAAATTTTAAGAGATAGTTTAATGAAACTAAAAGTAATGATTAACCAAAGCTTTATGCACAACAAAGCAAAGCTCTAAAGAAAAAGGAAAAAAACCAAAGCAAAACACATCGATAATTTACATTAAACGAAATAAACATGAAGCGGGAACGGTCACCAGTTAAACACATAGAAAAGACGCAAAAATTAAGACAGTAATTTTTCTTCGATTCCAGGCAATCACGCAAAACTACATTTAGAGATTGAAAGTTTTTGTGTTTTTTTTTTTTGGGTAGGACAGAGACACGGCAGATTTGTATATACTAATCATTATAGATATTTTCATTACACAATTGCACACATCCAAGCAAGATTAGACGTAAAACAAATTTTAGAATTTTAGAAAAATTCATACAAAATATTAAGACAGCTCAAAGACCAGAGATAGAGCAAGCGAGCGACAGACATATCAAAGTTGTGTTCTAGGGTTTTCCGGCTTCATTACCCTGGACATGTACATACAATTTGTTAAGTACTTATTAAAATTTAAAATTTAAGAATTTACAAAGATATTTGAGCTTTGTACACAATAGCGCAAACTTTTGCCTACATTTGAAAGAAGTCTCTAGATGGCAGAAAAGCTGTTAATTCTAGATGCACAAGTGATTAAGGTGAAATGAAAAGCACAGCTAATTTTGATCAACAAACTTGATTACTTTGGCATTAAGACATTTCAAGGTCTAACAGTCGATAGCTCCTTTGGAATCATTATGCTTTATGTTTAGGTTTAAAATGTTTGTCATAGCTCATCCAAAAAGCCGGCAAAATTAAATAAATAGCTTCGAGTGATTTCTTATTTTAACTCATTTAACAATTGATTATTGTATGAAAAATCAGCTGTTGAACGAGACAAAATGATGAAAGTTGCCAAATTAGGTAATATTGTGAGCAGCCTGGATGAGCTATTACAGAAGGTCAAGCACAAAAAACTTGTGTGCAAAGAAAAGGCACAGTAGAAAGCTCTTTGCTAAGAATTGGTGATAAAAATTGGCTTAATCATGAAAAACTTGGGATCGAAGTAAAACATGTTTCGAAAAAGCTCTGTCGGAATCTTAATGTAGAGTTACTTATATGTATTGTAATTAAAATGATAGGGTACTTTTCTGACTTTTTATGTTAAAATTTTTAAAGCTAAATATATTGAAGAAACAGTCACGCTAATAATCATTTTGACTTAAAGCTCATTGAAAATAAGGTTTTTAAAATTAACAGAGCCTTTTTCTAAATGGTTTGACTGCTACTGCAGCAGTCAAGTGAAAGCTTTTATGGTTTCTTAAACAAACATCCTGTTTTAATAATATCCTTGACAGTTTTTGGAAGTTACATCAAAGAAATTATCACTGAACTATGTTGCACACGTGGACGAATAAAGCCTTGTTTTTTGTCAAATGTTCGACAGATTGAACAGATTTCAGATTAAGCTTAATAAAAAGCTTTCCATTTAACAGAACTAAGCAAAATATTGTGTAGATGAAACCATCACTTAAGGGAAAAGTATTGGCCAAAAATATCCAAATCAATATTTGGAAAATTATTTATATTTGAAAAAAAAAAATATAGATGCAATTTTGTAATGTCATTAGAGTAATCCTGAACAAAAAACTTCTGAATAAATATGTAAAATATACTATTTCAGATGATCCTCTGGCCAAAAATAGTTTGCAATGCAATAACCAAAAATGGTTTTTATGATCTCATACACCCAACAAGAATGAAGAGCTTTTTAATGGATCTTTTGACTAAACTTCCCTAACCCTCATAAAAGCTTTCACTACTTTAACATCTATTCCCAAGATAGAGGCAACTTTTTTCAAGCTTTTATCCTAGCGCCGCTTATAAAGCCGTATTTGTGTGTTTTTGTAAACCTTCATTTAGTTATGGATACAACATTGATAGAGCGAAATAATTGATTTCTATTTATTTACACATTGAGTAGCAAGGCAAGCTCGTAGTTTTGTTCTCAACAGCAACAGACAGAATGACAGAAAGAGAGAAAGACAGAGAGATAGAAAGTGAGAGTGTGAGAGAATAGAGACAGAGGATAGAGCGACAGCGGTTATATAGCAGAGAGCTTTATCTGCATCAATAGTAATGACGGCTCTCGTTTCAAATTTTATTAATTTTTTGTTTTTTTTTTATTGTTATTAGGCGAGATTACTATTTTTGGATACACTTACGATGAGCCTTCAGAGCTTGATATTGAATGTATACTACCGGCACGATATTGCATTACAGATGTAGATGGCGGTACCTCAACGGATCTTTGTATACTACCAGCCGAACCACGTGACTGGCGCTGATAATGGAGTGGATGCAATTGATGGTAATGATGGGAAGATGTTGTTGTTGATGTGATATTCGTGGTTGTGGTGGTGGTGTTGTTATAGTTGGCTGTGGTAATGGTGCTATTTTGTGCCTGATTTTGGTCTGTTTGGCAAAAAAATATAAAACAAATAATTTGCGAATTTCGTTGAGCTTTCTTTTTTTAACAGTGTATAGGAAAAGCTTTCTGTAATAGAATGTCAATTTAATCGCGTAATATCATGTTATATGGCCATTAATTGTACCCTACATCATCGCTACAGGGGAGTAAAATGTGGCAACAGATGAAGTTTTTGATTAAAGCTTTCATTAAAAAGTGCAGTTAGTGGAAATGTTTATAAAGCTTTCTCCGTTGTTTAACAATTTTAAGCCAACGAATTTAACTGCCGGAAGATAAATTCGCTGAAGGTAACATACCTATGGAGAACTCCTAACTACCTATTCAAATTATATGTTTAACATTAAGGACGCAAAGTAGGAATCTATCGAGGAAAAGTATCAGTTTCTAAAAAACATATTTATTCTAGTCATTATTAATTGAATAATTTTAATAGTAAACAAACCTTACCATTCGTTTTCACAGTATTTTCCATCGAAAGAGTGAAAAAAAGAACAAATTATCTTGCATCTCATGTATGAGAAATGGGAGAGCTTCCCACATTCAGCGAGATTACACGAATTCTGTTTTTCGACTCACTTAATGGGATGTATAGTTTAACGACGATTCAGAACGTCGCAGTTTGAGAAACATTTACTACACTTGCCGATTATTCAACTATTCCAAGTATTCGTCAGACACATCGAGACGACCGCCGCTTAAATTATGCTAGATAGGTATATTGGGGATTGAATTCGCGATTATGTGAACGGCAGACGTGTATACTAACCATCGCGGCACGATCATTCTCACATTAAGGCATTGTATTTGCCTTGGTACTACATACTATAGTAGTCTCTTGGCGCATTCGTAATGAATAATTAGAAAATTAATTGTTTACTGCTACAAGAATATCAAATCCATGACAACTCATGAATACTGATTGCAACAGCTAAGAGATATGTATTATAGAGCGCTATTTAAAGCTAAAGTTTTCTATGGGCAATCAACAAAAAAAAAAAAAAAAAAAAAAAAGAACAAGAACTTTATTAACTTTCTTTTCCAGCATCTTACAAGGAAACATGCCTCTTTTCGGAATTTATAGTCTTACGGAAATTTGTTATAACTTTTGAAATATTCGGAATTTTAATATTTTTAATGATGTTAATAATAATGGAAAACTTGTTTTTACTTAACTCACTATTTAGGCACACAACGTGTTTTTTCAAAAATCTCTGTTTTTAAAAATTGCTACAACTTGTGAACTGCATTGTATTTTAGAATAGCCATTTGACACAAATATGCGTCAAAATAATCGCTACAAGAACAGTAATAATAATAATGGTAATTAAATTGAACTTTGTCTTAATTCCGCTTAAATCGTTTTACTTTGTGATCACAGTTAATTTAACAACACGTTAAATTCTCATTCCACTAAACTTCACTTGAAACTTTTGCGTATTAAGCGTGTTGGTAAGCGGTTACATTCGTACAGTTGACTTCTTGATTAGAGAAAACGATTTGTCAAAAATTATTTGATTTTGAGACATCTTTGCAAATGTCGATATAACATTTTCAATGAAAACAGGCCCAATCTTTCAAAAAAAACTAAAAGTTATAGGCTTATACTTTTACTGTTTTCGAAGTCGTCGGTCTGGCAACGGTTTGCGATTTATGAATATGGATCGTTTAATAACCGAAGAAGAAAAACGCGTAAAAATAGTTAAAACTTACTACAAAAATGGTGATTCAAACATGGACACTTTTCAATTCTGAATTAATGGCGATTAACAGAAACTACTCTTAGCATCTATTCAGAATATCGATGCTGCAGAAGTTTTTACCGGTATGAGATAGTTGGCGGCAAACAAGGATATGACTAGTAACAAAAGAAACGCAGTAGTGCGCACTACTTAGGTCTTATTGTGAGCAAAGAACTGCACTGGATTTCGATACTGAACCGACAATGGCAGCATAGAGAAAAAACTATTGCAGTAGGTGTTACATTTGGTATACATTTCAATCCACCAATGTAACCATCAATATAAGCTTTAATTTGAGTATTACAAAAATGCTTTTAAATTGTCGATTATTGAGCTTTATTGTTACCATTAAGAGCTGATTTGAGTTACTGCAGTTGGTGCTATATTTGATATACATTTCAATCCACCAATGTAACTATCAATGTAAGCTTTAACTTGAGTATTACAAAAGTGCTTTTAAATTGTCGATTATTGAGCTGTATTGTTACCATTAAGAGCTGATTTGAGGTACTGCAGTTGGTGCTATATTTGGTATACATTTCAATCCACCAATGTAACTATCAATGTAAGCTTTAACTTCAGTATTACAAAAGTGCTTTTAAATTGTCGATTATTGAGCTGTATCGTTACCATTAAGAGCTGATTTAAGCTGCTTTCACCTTCCACAATGCAGCTAATTAATCAAGGAAATTAATGTAACTTTGAACATTGCCTTTGTTTATCGGAAGCCAGAATTGTATCAAAAACTAGCATTGTATTATATATAAATTTAATATAATTCCAAATATAGCACCATATTTTTTAAGCTGATGTATTACTTCAAAGTGGTGGCAACTAAGTAATGTTACTCCATAATTCATCTCATGCGCATCGATTAATGTGACCAAATAAATTCTCGTTGGTTGGGCTTGTTAACCGTACGTATAACTTGGCTATCCTCTGACCAAAAACTACAGGAAACTAAATCGGTCTCGTGCCAAAAAATGCTTCTTGCTTCTACTCTCACGAACTTGCGTACCATCCGTGATTCTAACAAACATACACTTCGATTCTCACCTTGCTGTAGTTACGCAGCGCATGCGATTGTTCAGTGGCAGAAGGAAATTTGCCACAAACAATGAAGATTGTCACACGGGGTCTGTAGAAAAGGATGTAACATATGACAAAACGTTGCAGGCAATTATAATGTTTGCTGAAAGCGAATGGTGCGTATTGTGTCATTATCAATCTGTCTTTTGTCGTTGCCAGGTAAGGTGATAATCGACCTAATATTCACACCGCAGCATATCCTGGAGAAAACTCAAAAGAACTGACTTCAACAAACCGATTTATCAAAAATTACTTGAGTTTGAGACGTCTTTGCAAATGTCGATATAACATTTTCAGTGAAAACAGGCACCATCTCTCACAAAAGCTTATCCATTTAGTGTTTTCAAAACCGTCGAATAATGCGTACAAATAGTTAAAACTTACTACAAATGTGGGCACTTTTCGTGCATTACGGGGTGATTATGGTCATCCTAATCGACCTACATTGCAAGAAATTGACATGATTATAAAGAAATTTGAAGAGACTGGAAGCGTTACAGATGTGGTCAGACCTGTGCAATGATGCACTGCCGAAAATATCGCTTCTCGTAGTGAAGGTGTGGCGGATAATCCGAATTTCAATTAAGACCCCTATGTGTAATAACCGACTAGTTTTTGCCCGCAATTGAAGATTATGAACTGGACGATAGGTGGTTTCAACAAGACGGTGCCACGGGACACACAGCACGTCCGATTTTGGCTTTATTGTATGAGAATTTTCCTGAAAGCGTAATTTCACATATTGGCGACGTCAGTTTGCCACCAAGATCATGCGATTTGACGCCGTTAGACTTTTCTTGTGGGGCTACGTCCAAAATCGTGTTTGCGCGAATAGTCCCTAAACGTTGAAGCATTTGAAAATCAATATTCGTCAAGTTATCGCTGAGGTACCGCCAGAAATGTGCGAAAAAGTGGACGAAAACATTCTCCAAAGCATTCACAACCTGCAACCAATCCTGAGGCGGTTATTTAAATGACATAGTATTGTGTACATAATGGCAAGGTTTGTGCATTGTAATGAGATAAAAGTCTCATTGAAAAACCGAAAAATGGGTAACCCGTTTAACATAGACATCTTGTCGAAAAATGGAATTAGTAGAAATGGGTTTGGACAGAACCAAGTTATTTGTTTTAACACTAAGTGAACTTTGGCAATTATATGAAGAAAATCGTACTTTTTTGTCCATAGTCCTACAAGCTTTGTTATGTAAAGCCGTTTTTTAAGCTATAACAAAAGGAGATGAATCTATTCTGGTGATCTTAGACAACCTTCATACTATGCGAAGGGACGAAAACCCCCCATCAAAAAAGTTGTCAACTGTAGACTATATAAAAACGAGACCGTCAAATCTTGATGCTACTTCTTTGAAAAAAAAAGTGATTGGAGGATGATATGTTTGAGACCATTCGAATTGATCGATGCACTATGCTTCTAATACATGCTAATAAAGATAATCGAAATTCAATCCATAAGGAATTAGTTGAGTCGGAGGTGTGTGTTTTGGAATTATTTTGAGACCGTTTCACTTGAAAAAGAATAGTGGATATTTTAGATGTTGCCTAGTTATAACGGAGTGATTAATTTCGAATACATTTATAATAACATTAGCATTTTGAAATTGTTTTAATGACAAAATATTCAAAGGTAATGTATTTACTTATTACACTGTAGAACAATATTGTGATCACAATACTATAGACTATTATTTAAACACGCTCAGTACTGCTCCTCGATATTCCTCGTAGTATAGACAGATTTGATTGAATAAATATTATGTGTAAATCAAAAGGTTTAGAAAATATAAGTTAAATTGACAATTGAAAAAATATAGAGAACCTGCAGCACGTAAAGAAAATCTACAAATCAACTGAGAATTGTGCTACACAATAAAGCAGATATTTGAGGAAAAAGTTACAGTAAGATATTTGTATTATAATTTAAACTTAATGAAAAATTTATGAGTGAGTGGAGTAGCTAATGGCCTTTAAAAATTCTGCACATTTATAAAAGTTGTAAATTAAAAACAAATTAGAAACCGCATATGTTCTTGCTATATATTTCGATTAGTTCAGTAGTTCATAATTATATTTCTTTAAAAGTTTCCACCACTATTAGCGAAATTAAAAGAACAGCCACATTAGCTTCTTTACAACGGTGTAGGGTACAATTTTATATATGAGCCCAGGTCGACTAACACATCCTGTTTTCCTAAATCTAAAGCAGCCGTTATATAATACAAAAAAAGATAGAGAGATTTCACTATTTACATGGGAAGAGGGGGTTTAAGCGTTTTCAATAAAAAACAAATCAAATAATATTGAAAATCCATAAAAAAACCAATAAAACAACATATATAGAGATAATACGGGAAAATAACAAAAAAATAAAATCCAACATAATTTCAGCAAATAAGCATAAAAAGCGGTATTATGAAAAAAATTAAATGAATTCAATAAAAAGAAATCTACATGTTAACAACTTGGTGATCAAAATATAGTTTAAGTTATTTTCTTTTTAAGTTTAATATAAAGTTTTGTTTAAAATATATATATATGTATTTCTTTCTTTTGGGTTTTTAGTTTTTCTTGCTTTTACTTTGCGTTTAGAATTGGTTAAACCTTAGTGGAGGGATTTTTTTTTTAATTTTTTTTGATTTTCAACCAAATGAATCTGGGCCAATTGCTCAATATTATTGAGTTCTAAGGTCTTTCCTTGTGTTCATACAGTTTTGAGTGAAAGAAATATTAAGACGAAACAAAGTATTGAACTCCTATATCTCCCTGTGATTAGTCTAGGAAAGAAAATGAAATTGTAGAATTATTTGTATTTGTTTAAAAAAAAACTTTTTGTAGAACGAATAAAGATGATAAACATTAGAATGTTTGGATAAAGCATGCATTAATTGAAGATGAACTTCGTGCCTAAGATAATTGTTGAAAATGCATGAGTTATTATGTTATTTAATAAGTTATAAATACTCGTATATATGTAATATATTAGGCTCATTGATGGTTGAACTGGCCATGTTGTCCGACAAGTTAAGCCTATAATAGGATCTTGAAATTTTATGCTATTTAATGTAAAAAGTATAAATATTTCTGCTAATTCAAAATGAACATTATGTAGTTAATTTTATGGTTATAAAAATGTTAACTACTTATATTTAACGTCACCGAAACATTAGAATTTTAATTGGCTAATGTTGCAAATAAAGTAATATAAAATGCAAATTTATGTAGTTTTGAATTTTAGTTTTGTGTGTATTCAATACTGTGTTAAAAGTCAAATTCTTTGCATTTTAGCCACATAACATTTTAAAGGCCTTTTTATACAACTGTTGTATGACAGCTCTATTAGAAATATAATAAATTTGTAGGTAGCTATAAAAATATTATTATACTTTTGCTCTTCAACCACATATCCGATAGCATTTTTTCCTAATAATTTCCTATCGAGTAGTCTTAAAATGCTGAAGTTTTTAACCAGACTGGTGATTACAATAAAAATTTTATATTTCCTAACGTGTTATAAAAAAATATGTTGTAATAAATTCAAAATTCGACATTCCTGTACGAGCCATTATCGCGTACTTTGTGACTTTTAGCTGCACCTGGATGGAATGTACAAAGCCGAGGGCGGAATCTTAAAAAATAAACATTCCCAAAAATATTCGTGACACGTTTTCCACCAGACTCCATCCGATATTTGCACCCCATCCATAGGTTGTCGTTCCGTTTGTAATAACTATAAATGTGATCAACACTTTTTAAAATTTGTTTATAAATTTAGACGTAACCGAAACTAGCCGACCTGATAGATGGTAGTAGTAGTAGTGAAAAAAATTATTTTGGTAAAAAGTGGCAACCTTATAAAACAAATGTTTTAGGTTTCAAGGAGCCATGTTGTTAAGTATTTTTAATTGAGTCATCGAAAGAAAACGATGTCAATGAATTTGTAAACATGAAAAAATTGGTCACCGTCGTATAATTCAATAGTTCCATTTGAAAGGTCCCAATCCAACCAATATTAAAGCCGAACTAGATTCTACTATGGAGGAGTCTGCTTCTTCGTTTACGACTGTAAAATATTAGGTAGCAGAGCAGAGTTCAAATGAGGCCGTATGAGCTGCCAAGACGGGTACTGTAGTTGTCGACCAATTGAGGTGTCCACTCCAGAGACGATTAAGAAATTTCACAAAATTGTATTGGATGATCGTCGGCTGAAGGAGCATGAGCTAGCTGAAATGATAGGCACTTCAAAAAGTTATTTATATCGTATATTGACCGAAGGTTTGAAGATGAGAAAGCTGAGTGCAAAGTGGGTGCCGTGCTTGCTTTCAATAGAACAAAAACAGCGTCGTGAAGACGTTTCAGTAGAGTGTGTGGCGATGTTCAACGCAATAAAGCCGAATTTTTGTGTCGACTTATAATCATGGATGAGTCACGGGACCACCACTTCACATCAGAGACAAAGGGAGAGTCAAAGTAATGGACTGGAATGGGAGAATCGTGTGCAAAGTAGACGAAGGCGGTTCCATCTGCAGGCAAAGATATGGCGTCTGTTTTTTGGGATGCGCAAGTTATAAGAAATTTATATATGTATATATATATATAAAGAAAGTTATATAAGAAATTATTTGAAGTTATGAAAGAAAGGGAGCATTTGGCGAAAAATAAAGTTTTGTTTCATCAAGATAATACTCCAGCTCACACATCCACTATTTCGATGGCCAAAATCAATGAATTAAAATTCGAATTGCACCTTATTCGTAACACTTATCTCCCACGGACTATTTTCTGCCGTATTTCAAATTTGAAAAAAATAGCTCGGTGATAAAAGATTTGCCAACAATGAAGAGTTAAAGTCTGCGTTTGATAGCTATTCTGACAGTTCTTATTATAAACAGGGTAAAGAAGCTATTGAATATCGCTGGAAAAATGTATTGAGATAAAAGGAGATTGTGTTGAAAATTAAAGAAAATGTTTTCAAACTTTTTTGTGTCTTCTTTATTAGGTCGGCTAGTTTTTGGATCGCCATTGTTTGTTTAGCCAGTTCACCTAAACGAAGTTTCTCCATTGGTTTTACTTATTTTGTTTTTTTTTTCGTTGTACTAACATATCCAAATTTCGAAACGGTTTGATCAAAATGGACTGATCAGAGAATCAAAAATAGTTGATTTTATTTTTTTTTTTGTTACATATCTGAATTGCAAAATGGGTTGATTAAAATGGTTTAATCAGGGGATTTCAAATAATTGCATTTTCCATCGATATGTCAACAAATATTTTTACCCGAGTTTTTGAAATTTGTAAATATTTTGCTTTTTTAAGAGTTCAGGTTAATCTTTACTAAACTGTTTTCACATTAAGTAAAACTATCTCTATCGCTAGGGTGCTAGAAAAAGAAGAAATTTCTCTAGGTCTGCTATTTGTCCTATTCTCAGATTTGAGTATGTTAAAAGCTACTCTTGAAAGCGGCTTAAGAAAAAAAGGAAACTTTTCGAAACGTTCTTTTGGATATTTTAATAATAAGTGTATTTTCTTTCAATCAAACTTTCCGCTCAGAATATGATAATGTTGCTAATGTCCTAAAGAAAGGAGAAATATCCTTTCGGTGTGATAGCTTGTGTAGAAGAGCGTTTTAAATCATTTAAAGAATTTATTTACTACATCTGAAAATAGTCTTCCTTCCTTAAAGATTATGAAAAAATTAAAGTTTGAGCTGCTAAAACTCGCAAGCCAAAACGAGACTGGATCTAAAAAATTTTAGGAAAGCTGTGATATTATAAGATACAAAACAATATAATTTGAAGAAAATTACGGAAGTTTCAGTTCCCATATCTCGTATCACTTATTCCATATGTTCGAGTTTCTTTCTGAATTTTGTTTGATGACCCCGGAAAGAAAGATATTAGAGATAGAACTTCCCAAATAAGAGTACCGAATTAATTTTGGAATCTGAAATATTTTAAAAACTTCATAACTTCATGTTGTACTTCTTTGCTACAACATGTCATCTGTCTGAAAAATCAGTATTTCAACCATTGATGTTTGAAAGTTTGGGAAATTAAAACTCGTCATCAGGCGTTCATAAGATTTTAATACGGTTAGCGAATTATTAAAGTCAGCCTTTAGGCAATGGCAGATTTCAATTTTGAATCTACATTTGAAATCTTTTATTATTAACGTGCATTTATAGCGGAGAGTTTAAGATTACCTATGAATTATGGAAATTGCCTAAAAATTCCATAATTTCTCATAAATTTACTTTTGATATCCTCCTAACAATGTTTTGTTTTCCGCTGTTTAATTTACTTTTTGGGCAAGCAGGATTGATTTTCAAATTCTTTCTGTTTCTAGAAATATTCGTTATATGTTAACTCGTATTTTAATTGGAAATTGTCTCTTGTTTAAAACAAAAATACATCAATATATATAATTTTTAAAAGTACAATATTAAGTACATAAATCTATGTCCCAAAGCCATAATTTCCAATTAATCATGGGTATAAAAATCTATAGCAATCTTACCTGCAATCAGTGAATTTGTTATAACTTTCAAAACGTTAAAGAAAAAGACAACCTTTCTAAATGGGTAAAAAATTTAGTTTCTTTTAATATAACATTGTGGTATATTGAAAACTTTTGCCAATTTTGATAATCCCTTTCTTGAAAATGTGCTGCTTAAAATTTCAATCTTGAATTTCTGCAAAACTAATGTCGTTTGGCTGCGCAAGGTCAAAAATATTTTTACTATTTTTCTCCACTTTTAAAATTTTCCTAGAATGGGATGCTATTTTAGTACTCAATTAATTTTGAAATTTTTAATTGCTTTGTGATTTTTTCACAATTAATTGTTAAATATATCAGGGTAAAACATTTAAATGGTTTCTACTACAGGGTATCTGTCGAGAAGGTATACCACTTTGTTTTGCCGCCATTTTGGTAAACATTAGTCTTGACAGTTTTTACTTGGCAGTCGTGAAGTAGAGACGTGGCAAATTTATTATGGAAAAATATTCGATAAGCCAGCGTGTTTTAATCGTTAAAACATTTTATCAAAATCAACCATCGATTACTGTGACGATGAGAAAGTCACGTGAAATTTTTGGGAGAAACAACGTGCCAACAAGACGCACTATTTATCGTGTAGTGAATGATTTCGGAAAAGACCCTCTTTTAGCTGATAGGGCCAAGCATAGACCACAACGTACTGCAAGATCGGCTGAAAACATTAGTGCTGCTCAAGAAAGTGTTCAAAACAAACCATCAACCTCAATTCGATGCCGTGCTCAGGAGCTTGGTCTTCAAAGATCAACTTTGGCCACAATTTTGCATAAGGATTTGCATTTGTTTCCATTTAAGATTCAGTTGACACAGGAGCTTCTTCCACAAGACCATTTACGCCGTCGTACATATGCCAATAGGATATTATAGCTCGTCCATGACAACCCCGAATTTCATGAAGAAATCATAATGAGTGACGAGACACATTTTCATTTGAATGGATATGTGAATAAACAGAATAGTCGGTTCTGGGCAATGGAAAACCCTCAAATTATTCATCAGTCACATTTGCATCAATTAAAAGTGACAGTCTGGTGTGCAATTTGGTCAGGAGGAATCATTGGACTTTACTTCTTCGAAACTGAAAACGGCGTAATGGTAACTGCCAATGGGGGGCGATATCGTGATGTGATTGAAAATTTTTTAACGCCACAGCTGCATGCTTTGAGCTTGATTAACATGTGGTATCAACAAGACGGTCCCACATCGCATACAGCCAGGATTACAATGGAATTACTGCGAGACCTCTTTCCACAGCAAGTTATTTCAAGAAATGGTGATGTTGATTGGCTCCCATGGTTGCCTGATTTGACTGCTCCGGACTTCTTTTTGTGGGAATGCATGAAAAGCTAGGTTTATGCGAATAAACCAGAAAAAAAATTAATAAAATACCGCGTGAAATGTGTGAGAATGTAATGAAAAATGTGCTCAAAAGGGCTCGCGTTTGTGAGGCTAACAGAGGCGGACATTTATCTGATATTGTATTTCATACATAATTGCCGACATTAAATAAAACATTTATCAATATAAGATCGATTCTCAGTAATTTAATCAAAAAATATAAACAAACAAAGTAGTATACCTTCCCGACGGACATCCTGTATTTGACATATTCATATTAGAGCAGTTCCGTACTTCATTTCATTTTGGATCACGACGTGATCCAACTGCAAAATGCCCATGTATGATACATGATAGCTTTTGTTTTATCAATTCAGAAAACAATTTTTTGCACTTCTAAATAGAGGTCATTTGATAGGGCAGAAATGTAACTCTCAGAAGGAAGCGTTTAAAGTACAAAGTATATTTTGACTAGACATGTTTCATGACTTTTTAAGTCCAGCCAGCTGGCTGGATGGCTGGCTGGTAGACACGATAACTGTATTTATAATAACATTGGATTCCTTGAATTTGGCTCGCATCACATGTTTAATAAACTTAATTCTAAGAACGAAAATGAACTGCAGGACTACATCTTTTCGGGCACCCCCCATGCTAACTGATGGATAGACCCAAATGCTCAGACTGTGGTAACTTCTGGTGCTTCATACACTTTTGCACCAGTGAGAAAAAAACGTTGTGTCCTTTTGTTAGTTCCGCTGACTAAAGTTTCTGTATTAGTTCAACAGTGAGAAGTTTTGATGTGAATTTTCCATACTATTTAAGTACTCAATCAATAATTAATTTTGAAAATATTTAGTAGGTTTATAAACATGTTATAGGTTTTGTTTGTTTCAATTAATGTTCGATGTACGCTATTTATACTGGAACATTATTATGCTTTTCCAATGAATTCAATTTAGAAGTTCACATATTCAACATGGTTCACATTACAGTCCAATCACTGAGTAAAATTTTTGTTTTCAACATTTCAGGATAGTTTTAATAACTTTTAATGTGTTTGAGTAAAATTATTTTCACATATTGAAATTTCCAGTTATCCTAAATGGAAGCAATTTAAGATATTAGTTTAACAGTATTAAATTATTTTTTTATGTATTCAGGGATTCATTTGCCTTGGTTTTTTTGCTAAAATTAAGCAAATAAAATGTTGATTTTATCCGGTAATTTTTATTATCATATAAAAGGATGTCCATTAAAAAAATATGTTGGATTACGCCAAGATAATGCAACAACTAAGTCTTATTATTATTAATTGAATGGAGTTACAATCGATTTGAAAGGTAAAAGGGTTAAAAGCCTTTATTTGCAAAACAAAAATAAACAGTAAAGCCAGACATTAAGAGAAAATTATTGTTTATAGAGTGATTATCTGCGAAGATGACCATGAAATTTTCAGTTGGATAAATTCTCCTTACTAAGTTATTTAGAAATCGCTACATTCTCTTATTACAGAAAAAGGACGATAGTAAATCTTTATAAAATAGTTATCATTTGATCTTTTAAATTCCTCTTTAAAAGTTCATATCCTGTTTCCTCATGTAGCACAGGAGTGCTGAAGCTCCAATGTTTGTTGAAAATCATTTTTAAGAATTTGTTTTGAAGAATTTGCATTTTTCGTAAGAGGCTCTTTGCCGCGTTATGCCATATAGGTGAAGCGAAAGACATTATAGGCCTTATTACACACTTCAAACAAGATCCTTATTTTTAACGTTTAGACCCGATCGTCTATTTAAAAATGGCCATAATGCGCTAATTGAACGCAGTGCCTTCTCCCAAGATAGTTGAATATGTTTCTGGAAGGAGAGTTGTTTTTTATCTAAAATCACCCCAAGATATTTGACATCATTTTGAGTTTCAATGGTGTTGCCTTCAAAATATAGGGTGATTTTTAAGATTGAAGTTTTTCATGGTGGTGGCACTGGTTGACAATGGCGTCCAAACGTCATATGTCAAAGTGAAAAGTGTACAGTATACTCTGTCATTTCATCATGGAAAGACGAACAAACGAACAACGATTCCAAATCATTGAAATTTATTATCAAAATTCGTGCCCTTTGACAAAAGTGCATCATTTGATACGACCATTTTATGATCGTCATAATCGATTTGCTGAACCGAAAATTCGTGCCGTTATCTTCAAATTTCGCACCAAATTTACTTTGTTGGACATAAAATCAACTTGCGTACCGAAGAAAATGTTGCAGCCGTACCGACCAGTGTTAATGACGATCGTGAAATGTCAATTCGGCGCCGTTCACAGCGATTGGGCATGTGTTACTCAACCAAAAGGCCCCCAAAATTTTGTGATTTAACGCCTTTTGACAATTTCTTGTGGGGTTATGTCAAGTCGTTAGTCTATGTGGACAAGCCGAATACTATTGAGCCCTTACAGAATAACATAACACGCGTTATTCGTGGAATACAGGCCAAAATGCTCGAAAAGTGACGAAAAATTGGACCTTCCGAATAAACATTTTGAGACGGAGCCACGGACAACATTTACATGAAATTATCTTTAAGAATTAGATGGCAAAGACCAATTTATCGATTCCAATAACAAATTTTAATATATGATAAAAATTTGAGTGTTTTATTCGATTAAAAAAAAAACTATGATTAAAAAATCACCCTATATATTGGTCTCGTCGGGATTCTTCTCGGAGATTTGTTAAAAGAGCAAATTATGCTTTGGGTTTTGTGGACGTTGATCTTAGTTTTCCATTTTCTACAGTATTTGTTCCAGGCCATAAGACTATTTTCCATTTTCTTTAAGAGGACATTTGCGAGAAGCATGTTTAAATCTTAGAAAACATTGTTTTCGCCGCGCTCACTTGTCTAACCATAAATCGGTTTATCGTCTACGACACCATGGCTTTTAGGTGTCACAAATGGGGAAAATTGGTCCAGTAGGTAAAAGCTTGTTTATGTACTGACTAAAGCCCTGAACCGCAGATCTCTTAACGAAATGGTTCAGCATTTCAACATTCACCTTATGTAGGTGCCGGGCCACTGGGACATACCAGACGAATGCAGGGCAGATGAGCTGACAAGACTAGGAACAACTCCCGCCGAGTTGGAGTCAGTGGACATGCATCTAGTAGCAAATGGTAGGTGGACGTCTGTCCGAGGCTATAATCAATGCAGACAAAGGTGACCTTGCCTAGATCTGAAGCGTTCACACACACTGCTATCGATATCAAGGCCTGATGTCTCATTGTTTGTTATGTCACGAAGGGACACTGTCTGACTGGAAAACATGCAGTGAGACTGAAGTTTGCAACTAGTGACTTCTGCAGGAGCTGTAGGGATGAAGAGGAGGAGGAGCCCATAGAGCATCTTCTCTGCAATTGCTGCGCCCTGGCGACCAGGCGGGGATCAGCACTTGGCTCTTATTTCTTTAGGGACCAGGGAGATCTGGACGATGTAGATATTGTGTGACTTAAGAGCGTTTTGAGGCGTTCAGGATGATTCAACGGGGGAAACTAGGGACATCCTTATATCTAGTTTCCGTGGTATCACAATGGACTATACAATCTAAGTGAATCTGTCTATTCAGACTGCCACACTGACCTAACCTAACCGTTGTGACTAAAGCCATCTTTTCTGTCAAATTTTTGGTACTTGGGCACTCCATTCGAGAATGAGTTTATAAACCTCATAATAAATGTTTCCACCAATAATATATGTGTTTTTTTCCAATTATGGGTAAAATATTTTGCAGCACTGAAGCCATTGAGAATAGATTTATTTTCAGCATTCCTTCGGTGTAAAAACTGGACCTAATTTCAAGAATAAAAACTAAGTAATAAATCAGTAAAAAGGCGAATATTTTTAAGACGATTAAAAATATATCTACTCTGTGAGTCCACAGTTGAGTATTTGACCTCACCGGAAATTTAATTCACGACCGTGGTGGTGAAACTTGATAATCTCTGTGGTACCACAAACAACATGATTTCTGGATGCAGAATTCTTTATGAATAGTCTTCAGATTTACGTGCAAAATATGTTTTTTGGTTTTACTATTTATCAATGTCAACTTTTGTAATGAATATTGAATTGTGGGGTTTATGCTAAAGAATTAAGACCTTGATTATGAAAATGGTATAATTCACATTTTCCTTGTTTCGAAATATTTTGAGTTTTGCATTTAAAAGGATTAAAAAATATTTTTGTATTATGGAATATGATTTTTCGACAGTAAACTAGTGTCAACAAAAAAGTATTTATTGTGATTGTGAAATTCTTAACCATTTGTAAGAGGATATGTTGTTTTGAAAGGTTGAAATGACTTATACCACTTTCAAAATTAACTGCATGACTTTATAAATGACTTGTATCATCAAGAAAACATTTTTATTAATTGCCAACATTTTATTCAAACTCATTTCATTGCAACCAAGTAAATTATTTATTAGTATTTAGGGAAATAAAATGTTTGTGAAAAATTGGTGGGATATTAGGCAGTAAATCCATCATATCTTTACGTTTTTCTTCTGCTATTGGTCTAATGCTTGTGTATAATGGAAGCAAATCAATATTTTCGAATATTCTAGGTCTTCCTCTTTTAGGTGAGAGGTCTAATACTTTGAATTCGGAGTTGTCATCCAAGAAAGTCTTATAAAACATCTTATATGAAACATTTTTTAGAAATCTGATCCATTGTATTTTTAGCCAATACACAGCTTCTCCATTAGTGTTTTTCTTTCTATTACCCGTTAATTATTTTAGTTGTTTTGTCGAAATGAAATCTTTCTGAGCCATTTGTACTACCAAAAACCAAAAATGGGTTTATCTTTTCACTTGATTCTGTTAAATTATAATAATGCTCTGGGATGTATAATTCGATTTTTTAATTTCTATCAAACCAAAATCGCGAAAGAATGGCCGGATAGCATAAATTTATGATCAACTGTTTCAACATTATTATCAGATGAATGAGCAATTTGTAACCATATTAAAGCTATGGTAATGTTACGATTTTGTCCTGAGCAGGCTTCACTGTTAGCTATGACATGCTTTTGAGTGGTAATGTCTCGAATGTGCTTTAAGATGCAGGACGCAACTTCCTGTGATCCTCTTGACGCGATTGTTTCATCCCACGCATACATTTTAGCATTTTCATCGTGAAAATTATGAAACGTTGCGCTTATAATAAGCTACCGAAACAAAAAGTTTTGGATAAGAAAGTGCTTTCTGTAGATCAACTCGGGTTATCTTTTGCTTTTTGTATGTCATCTGTTAAACTTGTTTTAGCCTGTTCGGCACTGTTAAGATGTGAATCATGAATTTCCATAAGATGGAACTTCTTGTTCCTATTTTGAATTTTAGTGAATCACACTTTGGTAAGTCCACTCCTTCACACATGTGATGTACTATTTTCATCACATTTTTTTACATACAGCTCATACATTTTTCGAATATCTAAGTCAGCACTTAAATACTTTCGACCTGAAGTGTGATGTGATCTCCTATAATGGCTCTCACATGATGGAAAACTCAGAATATGTTCTCGTACCACTTTAAGTTTTTCTTCATCTGTTTTTCTAGACACGACCATCAGTTCCAGGTGTATTAGCATTTAAGACACGGCTTAATCTTCCGCTAGATATTTTAAAAGTATCCAAAAAAAAAAAACAAAAATTTTGCAAACAGAAACTTCTGAATTCCGTACATATAGATGAAAATTAAAACCACATTTTCTCATATATCCTTCTTAATTTCTAGGTCGTTTTTGTTCTATTGATTGTTTTCGAACCAAACCATTCGAAATTTGCTAATTTCCAAAAGGAAACAAAATTAGCTTCCCTGTCTTCATATCCGATTTCATATATGCATTTTTTTGAAACAAAGGCAATCTTTATTTTCGAAAAGTTTACCACTCACATGCTTAGACTCTTTTGTTTCATATTCCTCTCCACCATTTCTCTTAATTTTTCTTATATTTTGTGCATAATTACGTGAATTTCGTGTCCTCTTTCTTGACTTCATGTTGGTTTCTTCCATTTGTAGGAGTTCCGAATTCACTTTTAAAGTATGAACTGAATCATATGAAGATGATATTAGTCTCATTCGTTTCCATTTTTTGGGATCATTAGTAATATTTCTTCGCCGTATAAAATTAACTATAAGTAGTACGTTTTTACATTCAAAGGATTACTTGATCATACCTGAACCGCTATCTGAAGACATAACAAAATTACTAATTATTTTGCCAAACTTTGTGAACAGACTGACTTATACCACTATCAAAACAAACAGTAACTGTTTTTTGTATACCAACCAAAAAATAAACCCATTTTATTGAGTTAATTTTCATGGCATATTGCTAAACTCTTCAGATTATGTTATTTTATTAGAATTCGATATGAAATAACTGATAAACACAAATTTTTAAAATTTCTGACTTATACCACTATCAAAATCAAGGGCTCAATTGTGCTAATGCATGTGAACAATCATCATTATGTGAATTTTTATATAAATTGGAAGTCTGCATATGATTGCCCATCGAATTTTAACCGAAATCTGAATCTGACCTTCTTTAAGAGGGTTCTTATTAGGTGCTCAACTAAGTTCCCGCTGTTTGCCAATAGATGGCGCTAGCTGTAATTGCTAGTAGACTCTGCCATAACATAAACATCATGAGCCAAGCTTAGGCATATGGCAAACATACCGATTCAACACAATAGTGATTTTCTTTTGAAGTCATATTATTTTGGTTGTGTGATTATATATGTATAATTTTGTGCCAAATAATCGTGAAATGGGGGAAGTATTGATTTTCTTCTTTCAATCGAGGAAAACGGCGGCTGAAGCTCATATGGAGCTTCAAAACGTTTACAGAGATGCTGCTTTAAGTGAAACAACGTGTCGGGAGTGGTTCCGTCGCTTTAAAGACGGTGGTTTTGATGTTGACGACCGTTCGCGTGAAAGAAAACGAAAAAACTTCGAAAGCACTGAATTGACGGCATTGCTTGATAGGGGTCCGTGTCCAGCGCAGGTAGAGCTTGTTTCATTATTAAAAGTTACCCACCAAGCCATGTTCAAGCGATTGCATGCGTTTCAAAAGCAAGAAACTTGGGTTCCTTAAGAGTTGAACCCAAGGGACGCTGAGCGTCTTTTGTTCGTCTGTGAACAACTGCTGTGGCGACAAAAACTGAAGTGTTTTCTTTATCATATTGTAACGGGTGATAAAAAATGGATTCATTACAGCAATCCAAAGAAAACAAAGTCATGGGAGCTGCCCGATCATGCTTCTACGTCGTCGCCTCGGCCAAATATTCACGTTGGGAAGGTTATGCTCTGTACTTGGTGGGACCGGGACGGTGTTATTTATTACGAGCTGTTGAAACCAAGCGAAACCATCATTGGGGATCGGTATCGACTTCAATTAATGCGATTGTGCCGAGCTCTGCGAGAAACGCTCACAATACGCGAAGAGGCACGAAAAGTTATTCTTTAGCATGACGACGCACAACCAAGCTCGTTAAAACCTACAATATTCCCGGCATATTTTCCAGATATTGCGCCGTCCGATTATCACTTGTTCTGTTCGACGGTACGCGGTCTGGCTGACCAGCAGTTCCACTCATATGACGACAGCGAGGAATGGAGAGATTCCTGGATACCCTCAAAAGATTAACAGTTTTATCGAGACGGAATTCGAGCTTTGCCAGAAAGATGGGAAAAAGTAGTACCTAGCGATGGGCAATACTTTCAATGAACCATTTGTAAACATGTTTTCATCATAAAGTTGCATTTTAATAAAAAAAAGCAGCTTCTAAGGTAGAGTCTTGTTGTGTAAAACATGTGGGGAAGTGGCGGAGATTTCGATTAGATTTTGCTTTAATGATTTCGCTATTGGAAGATCTCTCCAAATCACAACTCTGTTTAATGTTACCTTTGTAAGAGTGATTAGTTTTTTGAAATTCATTTTTGCGAATTTTTCTTTCACATCTTTTATTTTATTTAAAAAAAAAAGTATTAATGTTTTCCAAATTTTGTCGATATATTGCCGAAAACGCTTTACCTCATTAAAGATAGAGCCAGAATTTCAAATAAATGCATCTGCTACATCTGAAAAACAAGAACATGTAATGTCAAATCAAGCTTTTGAGATGTCATCCATAATTTTAAGCTCAATCTCAAACGAATAATTTCACAAATATTGTGCTTAAGCGTCTGAGTACTAGAGTTTCGATGTAATACCAGTTTTTAGTGACATAGCAATGAAGCAGTAACAGCTCCGTAGAGAAAAAAGAGAGGGTAGGGAAAAAGTACGTTTTATATTTTCTATATTTTCTCCGGTATTTTCATGATAATTTTAATTTAAGATGAGCGGCTTATCAGGCCACTGCATCCGATCCTAGTTTTGGGGCTGCCAACAACCACTAGGCTGGTGAGTTGAGTTTCAGTAACAGAAGTTACTGGCTTAAGACGCATCGGTGTTGCTATGCCATTTAGGTTTCTCAGCTAGTCGCCTTCTCACTTTAGCTACCATCATTCGGAAGTCTGATGGCATTACCAGGGAATACTTGGCTGAATGTCGGAAATCGTGAGCTGCTTGTGAAATTCCGCAGAGAGATCTAGGACCAGGCTTTTGAAATACTATCGAAACTTGGTGTGACGAATTGGAGGAGAAGCGAAGACAATTGAAGCTCTTGGAATTATTTTCTACTGGCGGCGCATAATAGTACTCGTAGATAAGTACATATATGTCTATTCTAGTCGCAACATAAGAGGAATAAGAAGGGACAAAGTTGGATAAACTCCTCAAGTTCGGCAGAACTCTATATTACATAAAAAGTGGGCGTGGTGATGACGTTACATTCTCAGGCATAATGTATACACATATCCCGTTTTCCATTGAATTATCCATTGAAATATTTTCCAATGACCACATGTGCATTTAAAGTCGTGTCAATAAACGCATCACGAACTGGAATGATTACTTTTCGTATCCATAAATTTCTATCCAGTGGTGGTCACAATTAAAGGGTAAAATTTGGTAAAATTTTCTACAAATTTTATTTGTCTCAGAAGCCCACACTAGATCAATATTGCTACTTAGATGCTTGCAGTCCGTATGATCGTGGATGTTATGCTGTCAATAAACTAAAAATTTTGGCTAGAAAATGATTGAAAAAATTATCCGCCAATTATCCGCCTAGAATAGAAAAATAATAAAATATTTTCATTTATTTCCATTTGAGCGGGATAGTAATTGACAATTTGAAATTATCGTTTTAGGTTGTAAAACAGGGCAATAATGACACTAATATATTTCTAATCTCAAAAATACAAATAATTTGGGTGAATGTGTCCCTCTTACAATATCGTAGAAGGTGATTTTCGATTACAAAGAAAGTTGTTTGAACATTCTAACTTTTAGCGGATAACACTGTAAAGAATAGGGCAAACATTGTACCATTAACCATAACAAATGGTTGAAAAAATAATCACGTAATCGGAAGAAGGTTAACAACAATTTCCCTTACATTTCATAAATGAAACATGGGAGAGCTTTTCACATTCAGTGGGCTTACATGCGTTCCATTTTTAGTCCTATTCAAGGGGCCTACACTTTAACGACTATTCCGAACATCGCAGTTTGTGCAGCATTTACAAGACTTGTTGATTACTCGAGTACTCGAAGTGTTCCTCAGGCACGAGGTGACTGCAGACACATGATAGGTGGCTGTATGCGGAGTTGAACCCGCAAACATGCGAACGATAATTGCATATACTCACCATCGCGCAACGATCGGTCAGAAGGAGATTATGCATTTGTAAATTGGATATTAGCCGAAAATGTAGAAACATCCTTTATGGAATTCATTAATGTGGCAACAATTATGAGCTATGGTTGGGTTTGGTTTAATCAATTCGCCCATTCCATTTTCATTATTCTTATCCTATTTAATTTATTAAGATTCGAAAGCGGTACATGATTTTAGGTCATCGAAATTCATTATTAGGATTCCAAGTGTATGAAATTCATTGCTTCATTTTCTTGTGAGACCCCACAAACTATATACTCGTATATATATATGATAGAGGCAGAGGAAAGAGGTAAAACACTTTGCCAATTTAAACATATTTGAACGTCCGCGTGTCTGCTGAAAGCGCATTTAAGCTAAGGGGCCGTTTAAGCTAAGAGGCTGGCACAGATTAAGTTCATGTTGGACAAAACCTTTCCGATGGCGAAAACTAGTCCATAAAAAGGACTGAACCCAATCTACTAAAATCGAATTTCTCAAAGTTGCTTGAATTTTATTCCTTTCTATTATTGACATGGTAAAGCAATATCAATTGGTATTGTAAGGATATTACAACCAATTAATATAACCCTTATAATTTTTTATGGCATCGCCCATGTTGTGGGCGTGGCAATTGACAAATTCTACAGAGAAAAATACTCTTTACTGGAAAAACATAGTAAATCGATAAATAGAACCGATTGTTAATCTAATGATGTATGCGTCTTTCTATACTATAGACTTCAAGACAAGAATGATAATCAATCAGGAAAAAATTATTTTCGGAAAAGAACATTTTCAGTGTTTTCAATAACTGTAGCAGTTATTTATGTATTATATATTGTATTAGGTGATAAATACAGGAAAGGGTCATCTCAACTAATGTAATTTTTGACGCACCGCAATAATACGGAGCGTGATTATGAAAAGGTGCTAAACATTTTGGAAAAATATCAAAATAGATTTCGCAAGTTCGATAAGGGGTGTTTTAATGCAGTAAGAAATCATCCATATTAATATATTTTAAATACCAACACTATAATTGTGGTCGTAGTTCTTAATTCATAACTATTTAAGAAGAGGGTTTTTTCGTCACTTTCACATATCTTGGAACTAATGGATACTTTCTCTATGGTATTGTTGATCATAACCCATGGTAGTGGGTAAACAAGCATAAGTTCGACCTAAGCTTTCGTGCTGTGTTCAATTTTGCTCTTTTTGGAGAAATTTCCATCTTCATCAACCGGACATGTTGATGTAATTCAAAATTTAGCGGCCGTTTTTAACATTAACAAAAATTTCAAAAAGTTCCCCTATAAAAAAAAAACAATTTTAACCCATTTAAAGCAAACAGTAATTGGGGTTTTGTTATGGTAATTAGAAAATTTCTCCCTACAACAGACCATACAACCTCATAATTAAAAAAGCCAATATTGTGACCCAATATTATGACATGACATTAAAGCATGTTACACATTAAATGATGATCTTATTTATGTCAAATATGCCCAGTTTTGTTTGATAACTTGTTGCCACCTGGACGCAAATTTCTCATCATTCGATATAAAGAAGAATAGGTGGTAATCATTTGGTGTCAGATCCGGCACATAAATGCTATGCTCAAAACTATCCCAACCAAATTCCTGCAGTTTCTGCCGGGTCACTACCAATGTGTGTAACCTGGCGTTGTTCTGTTGAAAGACAATTCTATTCCAATTCAAGTGGTCCAATTCTTGATAGAGCAGGACCGAGTTAAGAGCTTGACTGTAGAGGATTAGCTTATGGCAGTTGATTCCCTGTGAATTCCACCAAACATACAGCAAAACCTTTCTGACGATCATATCTGAGTTGATCATTGTTTACGCCGACTCACCGCTACTAGACCATGACCATTTTCATTTGGCGTTGTCGTAAGTGATCCACTTTCCATCATCCGCTTTAGAAATGGATCGATTTTGTTGCGATTCGGCAGCGATTCGCGGACGGAAATTCGATCCATGAGATTTTTTTCGTGTAACACCCACACATCGGTCTTCTCTTTTATATAGCTTTATCCGAATGGCTCCAAATGGGGTTTTGTGCAATGTTTAATCATAGACTACTGAAGTTGACGATTTCCATTATAGCACCCAAACATCGGTCTTCTTTTTATATACAGCTTTATCCGAATGGCACCAAATGGGGTTTTGTGCAATGTTTAATCTCATAGACTACTGGAGTTGACGATTTCCATTATTTTAGCAACATTCAACAATTGGCCTTCCAGAACAGGGTGCATCTTTGACAACAAAATTGCTGGAACAGACTCGACGCAATCAAAATTGTGCTTAATTGTCTATTGTAGTAGCAGGTTTATAATCAATATTCTCATTATCAATAGCTTGGCTTCCGTTTTCGCATTTATCGAAGAAAAACTGTAAAATATGGCGCGTTTTCTACATATATTTGCTAGTATCCATCTTTGAGACTTTCTTTAACAATACAAAGTCAATTAAATACAAAACTGTCTGAGCGGTTTTTGAATACGAAATCTGATCTGTCTAACGCCATCTAGCGTAACCTGATCGTAATCGTGATGTACAACGTGATGGACAGATTACTAAAACCATCTATTTAAAAAATAATGGATTTCTTTTTACTATACCTTCCCTGCAAAAAAGTGCATTCAAAGAAGTAAATATTCATCACAACTTGTGATAGGGAAATGGTGAAAAATTGCGTAATCATTAATTAAATTAATAAAAGGTTGTCATATAAGGGAAGTATAATTTTATGATGCCTCTTCCCGACATATTCATGATGTAATAAAATTTCCTTTATTTAAAATAAGAAAAAAATTGATTGTATTAAAAGTCAGTTGTTTAAAAAACTGGTCGCAGATCTGAAAGGATTTGGTATACCTAATACTTCCTAGGGCCGAATTTTATCCATGGCGGGAGCATGGACTGCAGTTCACAGTATGCCCCATGTGTATGAATCCATGTGCTTCATTTGATCTCCGAGTTTTTGTAGTTTTTACAAATAGAATGACAAACTTAGCATATCGGTAATCATATAAAAGGGGATAAATCATAGCTTAAAAGGAGTTTCTTTAAGCCGACTATTAAAAATTACGTCTTCGGATCATATGAAGTCTTTTAAAAATTGTTTTTGGGGTACATCATTGGATCACGCCTCCTTTCTTTAATTGTTAGGAATCATAAATATAAATCAAACCAATTTTTTCATTACGGTGGTTTTGGAAGTGGTTCAGAACTGATTCGTTGGAAGTGATAAATATGCATGGATTGCATCTATAGAAATGGTGAAAATGTGATTCTTTGTGAATATTTTCCTACTTGTTTTCTATGACCTGTGATTGCAATATGAACAGATTGGGAGATCAGTAAACAACAAGCTATCCTCTAAAACAGAAAATGAACGTATAAAATAAATTGCAAAAGTTGTCTCGTATATTCCAGTATAGGCTTTTTATTTCCAAAAATAATAAGTTCTTCGCATTTTGTTTTTCGTGTCCTAGGATTGAAATATGAGATCAGAAGAAAAAATTTAAAAGCTAATGACAATTTAATGACAATTTTATCGTCAGTAACCTGTACATATCTCGCAACAAAACACGACAAACTCTCATGATAAAAACACCAATTTGTTACATTTTATTTTATTTATGACCTAACATTTTGTATGGTTCAAAAACTTCAGAGCATTTTAGACTACCGGATATGTAGACTTAATAGTACCTCTGAAACTAACGGGTTTCAATGAATACTAATACGCTTTTTCCACTTTTTTAATGTGCGAGTATAACCTTTAAATGTTGTATTTGTTTGTGAAGAAAATGCAGAGATTATTATTAAAACGTCTACCTTCTCGATATGGCGGTCTCTGTGAGAGGAAAAGCTTTTGCTGATTGCTGACGTAACAAAAACTTTTTCCATAGCTTTAACAAACGCTATAACAATGAATTCATCGACCAATTCAGTGTCGAATTTTTCTATATTTTCATATTTAATATATAATTATATATAAAAACGAAAGCTTACCAATACCGATTTCCATGTCATTCATCTAAAAACAAAATCTCAATTTCATCTTAAGTGTAGCAAAACTAAAGTTTTGGATTAATCTCATTAATAGGAGGTAATAAAGTGAATTAAAGAAATAATTTGAATTCAAACAAATGTACATGCACGAAAAGGTAACTGTAGGGAGAGTTATATAGGTGGTAAGTAAGTGTTACTTATGAAATACATAACAAACTCTGGCATTAACTGTTTAGAAAGGAATAAACTCAAATGAAATTCTGCATTTTATAACTAAAGTTTAGGTTTTATCGTATATTAGCAACAGGTTAGTGAGTGAAAACAAAACTGTAGTCTAACTGTATTAAATAGAGCGATATGCAGAAACTTAAAGCTTTGAAAATTTTATAAAAAAATGGGATAAACTGAAAAGCATAATGTTGTTTAGTTATGGAAATTACAAAAAAAAAAATATAAAATACAATTCTTTGATGAAAGAAAAAAGCTTTTCAAAAATCATTATTTCTCTTTAGGATAATATGAAGGGATAGGATGGAATTTTTGTGTTTTATTTTTAAGGGAAGCGAGGGACAGAGAGAGAGAGAACTAAGTTTTTGTGAAAAGCTTTTTCCAAGAATTGCAATTGGCAAATATTTCGGTTTTTTTTAAATTCGAATTTTAGCCAAAGTAAAAGCCTAAAAATACGTATCGACTTTGGATTTGGAATTGGTTATTTTTTGTTTGTTTAGTTAAATATGGTTTTGTTTTAAAACAAATTTGGAAAGGGATAAAAATTTGTACATGTTGTGATGGTTGTTGTTATTGTTTTTGATTTCAGGTAAGCAGTCATATTTTTAGGATGTTGATATTGTTATTTTTTTTAACTTTTGAACAAAGGATGTTGGTAAATGGTTTCGCAACTTCTCATCAACTTGAAAATCAAATTCTGTACTTATACCATAGTTCATACGTTACTTAAATTTAAGAGTTATTAAAGCTTGTTACAGCTTAAAGCTTAGCGAAGCTTTGTCGATATTTTACAAGACTTAAAGGCTAATGTTTATCATCCTTATAATTGGGTAATTAATAATTATTAGTAAAAAGAAAAATCTAAAGAAAAAAACAGAAATAACATCATTATTTAAGAAGAAACTTAAAAAAAAAAACTTTATAATAAAACTAAGGAAAATACAAAATACGAACTTAAAAAAAGTTGTTGTTTAAGAAAGTAAAAAAGTTGTATTTGCGAACCTGTCCCCGGCACTAACGGGCCCAGGATCTGGACCTAAGCCCTCTGGACCGCCATCGGCTTCAGAAGATGAGCCACGCGACAGTACCCCTCGTATCTCACCTGGTAAGACCTCTTCACTGCGATTCACCGTAAATGAGCTTTTACCCTTTTTTCCAAAGCCCATACGTCTTTTACGACCTTTTTGTTTTGTTTTTGTTGTTTTGTTTTTTTTTTGTTTCATATGTAAAAATTTAACAATTTTGTTTGTTGTTATTATTTAGTTAATCAATCAATTGTTAATAATTTTGTATTAAAGCATTTAATTTGGATGTTTAGCAAAACTCAAAATGTAGTCAATGGAAACAACGAATGTGAACGAATTCTATAACAAAATGATTTCTAATCGAACGCAAAACATAAAAAGGAACTCAATTGTAAAATTACTTTTAAATATATATTTATATATATGTATATATATTGTTAAGCGGGAAATTAATTTGATTAGTAACGGCTCTTTTTTTTGTGTTTGGTTTTTAATGACGCTCATTAGATGAGTCTGATGAGCTTTCTTTTGATTCACGTAAATGAAATTAATTTAGCTTAGTCGGTTGTCTGTTGTATTTACAATGAATCTAGTTGGATTGGTACACAAGAAAAAGGAGATAACTATTGGAACAAAAGGAAACGCTTACCTGTTGCCGAGAGCTGGGATGTAGAATTCGATTTTTTGCCCATGCCACTGCCACTTTTGGGGGAACGTTCTTGGTCTGCGGCACCAACTTTGCGATCTTGTGCGGTATCGGAGAGACTGCCATCTGTGGTAAGAAAATGAACTATATTTAGAATTAGGCAGGATTCGTACATATGTCTTATAAGAAAAGTGAATCTAACAAAATATTGAGCTATGAGCATGTATAGGTATGTCGAAGTGAGCTATTGAATGTGATCTGCTGTAAAACAACCTAAAATTTAACATTTATCCTTTTGAAATTATTTGTCTGCCCTTTCTTTGTCATACTCGTTATGAATTTGCACCTGTAATCCCGTTCTTAAAACAAAGGCAAGATGATTAAATTCAAACTTTCAACACAATACTGCCACACAAAAAGTTATAGAATTTTGTGCCAGTCAAGTTCATGTGTCAGAAACCTATTGGCCTTAACGATTATTGAATCAAGTTCGTCATACCATTACCTGAGATGACTAACCTGACTTCTCCGAAATGTAAATGCGGCTAACGTCGTAGATAATGATCATGTTGAATGAACCAAATTCTGACATGTAATTGAAGTCGGAAAATAGTTCTGTCTTTTTCATCGTCTAACATATTACGGAAAATATTCTTCAACGCAGTCCACATGATGGCCCTTAGTGGCCAACTCTTAATATATAAAACTCAATAAAAGTAAAAAATTTTCAAGTAGCAGGTACATTCTTAGGTGGAGCTCACTTACAGCTTCTACGTACTCGCTAAAGTTCTAACTATACTCGTATATATTACCTAACGTAACCGCATATATTATATAGGTATGTATATATGTACATATAATGTAATGTATTTATATATATAATATATATATATAAATGTATATATATATAATGTATATATATATGCACACATTAATTACGTAATTAAAATACATTTCATACTTACCGACTTTCTCGTCCGGATTCGCTACGTCCTTCTTATCGGCACCTTCACCCTCTGGCTTCGGATCGACATATTCACTGAAATCATCATCCAACATTGCATCGATAGCATCCCAGTCAATGGCATCCACAGCAGCATCGGCATCAGCGTCCACACCGTTCGCACCCGTTGTGGTTGTGGGATCAGCACCGGCGGTGTCCGCCGTAGTTTGAACATTTGTTGCATTGGCCATTGCGGTTGCATTCGTCGATGGTGATGTGGTGGTGGTTGTTGTTGTTGTAGTTGTGGTGAGATTTGTGGTTTGAATGATTGTTGTAGATGAGATCGTTCCGTCAGCGTTAGCGTCGTTTGGTAAATTGGAATTGGTGGTGGTGGTGGTTGAATGTTTCAATGAGGCACGTTTATTGGGTGATGTGGTGGAATTTGCGACACCATGATGGGAATTTGCAAAAGAGGAAGAAGAAGCAGCGTTATTAGCAATATTACTACCGGCCATAGCAGTGCCGGCAGTGGCAGTCGCAGTGCCACCCATGCCGCTGCCGCTGCCACTCCCACTGCCAGCCTTCAATGACTGTTGGTCTAAAACTTCTTTCCCTCTTTGTCTAAGACTACCGCTACCACTAACTGGCATAGCACTACCACTACTACTATACTGGCGATTCGTGTTTGATTGTTGTGATGTGTTGTGAGTGGCGATGCGATCGCCGTAATCGTCGTACTCGAAATACTCCGGCTGGTCGTTTATGCTGACGAGATTACTGCGATCGCTGCCCGTTTCGTATTGTTGTTGTTGGTGGCGACTAGCCCTCTTTGACGAGCCAGTAGCCATGGCTGACTGACGTGGTCCCCCCGCCCGGCTGCTGTCGTACTGTTCGCCAACTGGTCCTGGCCGCTCGCCAGCGGTGTGACCATTTACCATGCCGCCGCTCCCACCATGCGGCATTGATGCGGACGAATGTGGATCAGGGCCCATCATGTGTGCATCGTCGTCGTACGGCATGCGCGATCCCGGCTCCACTGGACTGAAGTTGTGAGCGTTTTGTGCGCTAGGAGGATGTGGCAAGTTACGGCGACGTTTTGAATAAGGAACCGATGGACCGTACAATTTGTCATGAGTGGATCGATCTAAATCCAAGGACATGTGATTGCGTTCGCGGGCCATGTCATAGCGACGCCTTGAGTCACGAAACTGGGAGGGCGCAACCCCGCGTCTGGTCCAACCGACGTCCGAATCGTATGTTATGGTCACAATTTTATCGTCCGTAACCAGAAAGTGCGAATGGCTCAAGGGGTTCGAGGCGTCTACATTGGCTCCCATATAGGACTGGCGTATATTTGTTTCCGATCCGTAGCGTCGCGACAGGTCTTCGTCAAACTGAGCGGGATAAACCTCGTCTTCGTAGCGGATACGGCGTCTGCCCCAACTCTTGGCGTGCAGGTCGTCATAGTCAAGGGAACGCGACTGTCCCTCATGAAACATTTTTCGTCGGTCTAACGAGGGACGACCCGTGGGTATGCCAATTTTCGGCTTCTTGAGGATGGACGGCGGCTGTGCCTTAGCCTCTGCTATGGGCACAGCCGACACCAAAGCGTCCTCGCTGAGTTGGCGCGACAAACGTAGCACCGACTGGGTAGGCAACTGGGGCGGAGGCGCCAGGGAAGATTTTGCCTTTTTGTGCGCTGTGGGGGTAGGGGTATGGACATGGTACGTGGGCACTGCCCCTAAATCCAATTGAGGTGCCGTCAGGCCACTAACAAAATGCTGATCCACACATTCACCGCACATTGCCGGATCGGTGGTGGGCAGTGAGGGCTCCGAGGAGGAGGGTTGGAACATGGAAAGCGATGGTCTGCGCAAGAGCTGCTCAGCTGTATAGGGATAGGTAACGGGATGGTGCTGGGGATGGGGGTGAGCGTCTATCAAACAGTAGGGATCGGGGCAAGCCCCGATGGTGAGGCCCGACGAGGCCAGGGCAGCATTGGTTGACAGCACCACCGGCTGACTGCCGTTTTGACAGTGGCTGCAAGTGTTATCATAATGATCCCGTATGTAACCGACATAGGATGAGGGCGACGATGACACGGTGTGAGCGTGAGGGTGAGCCGAATCGGCAGTTAAGCCAACACGGGGCAGATGTTGGCGGAAAAAGTTCACAACGGGCGAAGTCAAAGGCTTAAGACCATGCAAAGCAGTCGCGCCACTGCCGCCGGCCGCCTCGGCCTCCAGAGCACCTAAAATACTATCCGGAGTAAAACCTGGGTCGGAAGGGAAATGCGTGAAGTTGGCAGCATGCGGTTGATACTCAGGGAACTGTATGGTGGGAATCGTATGTGGTGGTGGTGGAGGAGGTGGGTACTGAGGTGGATTAAATGTATTGAGTTGTTGTGTTTGTGTCATTGGGTCTTGTGTGACGAGTCGTGCATTAGGGCCGCCGGTACCGCTGTTGTCCATCAGCATGAGATTGGGATTGGCTGGATCGAGAAAATACTGCTCGACCAAGTCGCCGCTATTGTCGGTCACCATGAGTTGTGTTGGCAGTTGTGGTTGTGTTTGTAGTCCAGCTGCTGCCGCCGCCGCCGCTACTGCTGCCGCTGCGGTAGCCGTATTCGGTGGAGATTCACTGGCCGCTAGTTCGGCAAGACGCTGCAAGTGTTCCAACTGCTCGAGCAGTTGCATCTGTTGCGTTGTCGTCTGGACATGCGATGGCGTATGGAACGCCCCCATGGGCAAATAGTCGAGGTCGTCCACTTCGATGGTGTTCGAACGGAAACGCTCAAAGAAACCACCTCTGCCGCCGCCGCCGTCGTCGCCACCTAGACGCATTGATGCAGGACCAACAGCTGTCATACTGTTGGGTCCAAAATAAGAGCGCCAATTACGTGGTAAGCTACTGTTATTTCACAAACGCATTTTATTCCAAAGATATTTCATAGTTTCATTTTTTGGTTAAGAGAGTAAGGAGTAAGTTGTGTCATTGTGTGAGTGGCAAAGTGTATCATATTGTAAACACACGTGTGTGTTTGTGTGTATGTAGGAGAGAGAGAGAAAGAAACAGAGCGTATTGAGGTGTCAATGGAAAAGTGAATTTGTGTGGATATAAACGCACGCAAAACCATGCAAAGTGGAGAGTGGAGAATTAAACCAAGAAAAGGATAATAGTTTTGTTGTCGTGGTAAGTTTTCCAGAGACAGCGAAGCCAAACGATAAGAAAAACATAAAACAAATGAAGACAAAATGACGTTCAAGTAGTGGTAAATGGAAGTAGAGAATGAGAGAGAGAGAGAGACAGAGAAACCGGGAGTACGGAAGATGTCAACGCGTGGCGTATATGATATGTGTGGCATACAGTTTGAGTACGTCGAAGTATAAAGAGATACCGTGATATGGTAATGTGGTGTGGTGAATTTTCATGGCACATTATAATGTGCAGATGAATCGTGATGTTATGGTTGTGTATAGTGTGTGTTAGTGAGATGATGATGTATTTTTTTTATTGTCGTTGTGGTATTTGGTAGGCACATTTAGAAGCAATTCAAACACAAAAGTAAGCGCAGGCGTCATTGAATCGTGGTGGTGGTGGTGGTTGTTGAGTAAGGAGTTGAAATCATAGTTGAGTTAATATATTTTTGTTGTTGTTTGGTATTTTTGTAGTTGTAAAGAACACATAAAAAGGGAACAAAAAGAACAACAACAAATAGTAAACTTAAAGAAAGTTGGCATGTATTTGTTGGGTTGGCTTGTAGGTATTTGTAGGTAGGTATTAGACAGTATATTTGAGATCTGAAATTTGTTTTTGGATTTGGATTTTGATTGATTCGAATGCAATTCGCCATGTGGTTTTTACTGGAATTTCTTTGTTTTGCTATAGCCAGATTTGGTAGGATCTTTGATTATCTCAATAGAAGTGGGGAGTGTGGGAAATTGTCTTTTGAGAAGGAGTATTAACGAATTTAGTTTCTCAAGCCAAAAAATATACAGTTTCATCTAGGTTTATTGGTTTTTTGTTTTTTTTTTTTTTTTTTTTTTGCTTGCTCAAACAGATTTCCTAATTAGCTAAGCTTAAGCACATTTCAGTTATCACATAGCTTTTCAAATATCAAAAGCTTTAAATTCTTGATTTCAGTTCGCTTAGTTTGTATTCACAAATAGGGAAAGTGGTGAAAAGCTTTTTCGGTTTTTCTTTCACGAGCTTCCAATTCGAAAAAAGTGAAAAAAGCTTTATATGTTCGTCATCCTAAAAATCGAGCATATGGCATACTAACCTGAGACCTCTTGACCCTCTCAGTCGTTCGGATTGCGTAGAAAACGAACTTGATGTTACGCTAACTAATGACTCGATATCCGAATCTCCAAATTCACCCATGAAATCTTTGTCCGGCGATAGTGAGTGCCTAGGCCTCATGCGTGTCTCCATTGAATGGAGATCACTATCGGAGAGGCCAGTGTAGTGTCGCTCCCAGCCACCACCACCGGTACTACGATATAGTGGTTGATGGTGTGGTTGACGTGTGCGATGCCGACCGAAACGACCGTTACCTGAGGATAGGCGATCGTCGAACTCTTGACCCAAGCGATCACGTATCATAGCGCTGCGTGAAGTTTGGGGGACCTGGAAAACATTAGAAAATAGTATATAGATTAAAATAATGACAATAGAAATCAGTAAAGTTAGCCCAACGTTGGCTTAAGGGCTAAGGACTGCACTACGCGCAACGGAAAACATTGCACCAAGTATATGGAAAATGTTGAGGCACACAGGTAAGTGGAAATTAATAACCAAGTTTTGTGACTTGAAATATTTATAAAGTGATTTTCAATGCAATAATATGAACAGAAGAGAAAAACTGATACCGGAGTCATCTCTGCCTAAGTAATGCACTGAATTCAAATGAAACAGTTTTGCTGCTGAAATTTTTATTTCCTAAGGGTTATTCTTACCGCCAAGTCTTCATTATGTGGTGGATCGATTTTAACAAAAACATGGAAAAGGAATGTACAGAGCACTCAAAAGCATGTGATGTGATGGAAGATTTGGCTCGCTCGAAATTTTAACTTAAATTAACATAGATAAAGTGAAGGAAGTGATGACTAAAAGTTCGAATTTAAGTTTGATAGAGACAGGTGCTGAACATTCTATGTCTCACGATGCCGTCTTAATCCAAAGTGTGGGTATGAAACTCGACGAACTAGGCCTGAAAGACTTGAGCTTTCTTCAAAAAGTCAATAGCGTGAAGAACTAATCAATTTGGCCCAAATTTTCATAGAATACATTATAACTGATAACGGAATGTTGATTTATGAGTTTAACATGCAAACCAGTCAGTCAGCTTCGAAATGGCGCCGTTGTCGAAAGAACCACATACAAGTCGACCAGAAAACAAGGTAATGTTGACTGTTTTATCACATTTTCGCGGTGTTGAGAATTCGGAACTATTGCCGAAAGATGAAACGGTAAGTTAGCATTATGCGGCATTTGAGGGTGTAAATTCGTCGAAAGAGACCAGAGTTGTGGGAAGAAAATTCATGAATTTGAAGCCATTGCAATGCAGCCCCACACTAGAGTATCACTGTGAACGAATTTAAAATCTGAAAATTTGATTCGAATATCAACGGTATTTAACTGGCATTGTCTTGGCTGACTATTTATGTTTCCAAAACTAAAATCAGCACTTCCAAGTACCCGTTTTGAGCCGATGCAAGTCATGAAATAGAAGTAAAATGTGTTTTGAAAAATGTTTCAATAATTGATTTTATCCGGCTGACTTTTTTTGATTCCATAACAAAAACGACCGCTTCCATGCGGGCGATAGAAGAGAAGTCTTTTCCAACTTTTAATGAATAATAAATATTTTGTATTTTATTGACCAATTTCTGGTATTCTTTTGATGGAATATGTGCTTAAGTTCTTATGTTAATGACTTTATTGATTCACTGACTGATTATTGCCTACACCAAATAACTGAAACTGCAATTACGAATATTGGTG
>JAHXMU010000104.1:1393911-1482521 GCA_019455685.1 Philornis downsi | reverse complement strand
CTCTAAAGTTTCGCAAATTTCTCACAGAGGTGTGTAAAGGGGGTGGTATAAAATAGTGTTTACGGTTTTTATCATAATAAAACGTACATACCTACATACGTACATACATACATACATACAGAAAAAGCTTGCCAACCGAAAAATAAACCGAGTAAAAGCTTGAATACTAAAAAAGTTTTAATATACACAAAAGCTTAGTTAAACACACAAAAAGCCATACATTCTCCACAGAAAAGATGCCAAAATCATATTAAAATCAGCTAAAGCTTTTTACAACTTTATAAAGTTTTAGTTTTCATATATACAGAAAAAGTTTCTTTTGAATGTGTTCTCTTGTACGTTAAAGGTATTTTATAGTGTTTTTGGTTTTTTTTCTGTTTTTTTTTTGAAAATCTTAAAAGTTACAGCAGATTTTCAGTTGCATCTGTTAGATTTCTGTTCAATAACATTATAAAGTTTTAACTTATAGGGTCTTTTTTTTTTGTTTTGGTTTCATAACAACACTTAATTTAACAAAATTTATTTAAGAATTTTTTTTTTTTTGGGGATATTTGTTTTCTTTTATCGATTACAACCAAGGGGATTTATAAGACATGTTAGGTTTAAGTGGAAGAAGTTGCGGGTACTTGGTTTCTAAACTGCACAATAGTCGAGGTAGACAATTGGTTTTCTTTTTTTCTTTGCATTTCTTTTGTGGTTGTTTAGAGTTGTGGTTTTGAGAGAAACAAAATTTTACACAACATCGATCAAAACATGTATAGAGTTTAAGTACGATAAAGAAATCCAATCTAAATTTTAAAATTAAATGTAAATTTCAACATGGTTTCCAAATAAATTACACTTAGAAGTGAATTTAATCAGTCAGTATCAACAAAAACAAGAGAAACAGGCATCGAAACGTAATCGAAATCGAATGTTAATGGCTGTAGAGTGACGGCAAATGGAATGGTATTGGCGATGATCGATCGAAATGGCAGGCTGGTATGTGAGGATCACTGCTGGTTGAAATATGAATCCGAAAGTAATGAATGAATTTAATTGCATGAATCTTATGCATTCCTAAAGGGTTATGAAGCACTTAAACTTTGATCCAAAACAGTGAGTTGTTTAGGGAAAGTGGTTCAATCAAATGACAACAGCATGGGAATTTTGTTAAGATCAACATTTAATGAAAATTGTTAGTCGGCTTGAAGCCCGATATGATTTTTTCATTTTCTATTCACATTTATTAAAACTACATATATATATATATATATATATATATATATATATATACGGATATATGAGATTTCTTTGAAGTTCTTTTAATATTTGTAGATTAGCGCCGGTATTTTAGAATCTAAGCAATTACAACTGAGATGTCAAAGTTGTTGGTAGCTTTTATTGGTACAGGAAGCTGTACCAATTTGTTTCCATCCCATTCGTACCAATCAGAAATATTAATCTTGTACCTCCCACTATAGAATATTTTTAATTATAGCCATGGTAAAAGTCGGATTCGGCTGAGGATGTCCCTTCATCAGTTCATTCTTCCATAATCGCGTTTATTGAAAGCACCGTACAGGTCAAATCAGAAGCCTGCAATTTTATATGAAAATGCCCCCTAGTCATAGACAAAATTAGGGAACTGTGGTCGGGTGGGACAAGACTTAAATATTATAAATGGACTAAATCTACCTGCGGAAACATTTGTTCTTTTCAGTACTGACCCAGTATTCTTACCGATGTTTATTAAGAACAAAACATTAAAAACGAAAACAATGTTCACGATAAATATGAGTCAGGTTGATGTGATTATAAATCAGTATATTGAGCCAGATAATACAGAGCAAAAAGTGTTGCAACGAGTCCAATAGAAAAAATATTTGTCCATACAGGGTTAAAATATAACTTCACGAACATTAATCTTTTTCAGCGTTTGCCCAACATCTTTACCATTTACTCAATATATAGGAGACAAAAATACTCCAATTTCTATACTCCGCAAGGGACTGTTCTAATTGGAGGCTTGGTTGAGAAAAACACAACTTTTTAGTAAAAAAAAAAAAAAAAAAAAATGGCAAAACCGATATATTATGTTTGTCCTTGTCCTGTCAACTTTTTTTGGCAATCACATCGTCCTTGACAGGAACTAATTTCCAAAGGTGAATAATTTGGCTCTTTTTTTGTTTTGAAAATTTTTATCATATTGATCATATTTATTCATGAACTACACTGTGAGAGTTGGGAAGAATTTTACTACTTTTTTACCCTGCTGACAGTTATTGAAAAAAAAATTATACCAATAAATTCCCATTTTCACTGAAAAAACTGTCGATGTGTTTACATATAAAAGGTATAATAATAAGAAATTCATTATTTTCCCTATAGATGGCATTAGCAATCGCGCAATATTTTTGCATTGTATAAATTGGAACGGTTTACGCTAGATGGCGCAAGAAATATAAGTTGTCGTATTCGAAAACACTACTCAGACAGTTTTGTATCTTCTTGACACAGTAATGTTTCAGCGCGCATCAAAAATGGACACCAGAGGAAGTACGTCATACTTGACAAATTCTTTTTAAAAGCTCCAAATGTATAACAGGCGGCTGAAAATGTGAATAGTGCGCAATTTTAGTTTCGTCAATGCCGTTCTGGTATTTTTGATGCTCCACGTTCTGAAAGGTCAATTGTCGAAAACGTCGACAGAATAATGGAAATCAACGAGTAAGACCGTCATGTAAGTACTGTTTCGAGTAGTTAAATATTGCACAAAAAATGTTTGGAACCACATAATTAAGGCTGGATACAAAAAAGGCTCGGTGTATGGCTGCTAAACGAGTTAACTCAAAAAACCTTATGGACCGAGTTTCCATATGCGAATCAATGCTGATCGACAGTTCTATCTCCATGTATCATTATTAACCGCAGACACTTCAATACGCCTGGCGGTCACTTCGAGTAGTCTAGTATTTGACAAGTCTAGTAAATGCTTCTTGTTGAGATCGTCGTTAAAATCTAAATCTTGTTCTGTGTCTAAAACGGAATTTGTGTAACCTCGGTGAACGTGAGAATCTTCCCCATAGCTCATTCATGGAATTCAAGGGAATTGGTTAAATTGCCGCAAATCGATCCTTTTCTGAAGCGGATGATCAATGGCGCTGAAAACTGGGTCATTTATAACAACGTCAAGTGAAAACGATTGCGATCAAATCAGCCGGTGCAAACGATAGCTAAGCCAGGATTGACGCCCAGTAAAGTTTTGCCGAATATTTAGTGAGATTAGCTGCTCCTTTACAGCCGAACTCTTAACTCGAACGCGTACTATCATCAAAAGGCCCACCTGAAGAAAGCAATCACGTAGAAGCGGTCAGCTTCGGCTGATAGGAGAAAACTTGTGCAGACCAAAGACATCGATAGTGATTCGCCAGAAACTCAGGAAGCTTGATTTGGAGGTTCTTATATGTCCACCTTATAATCTGGATCAGGCACCAAGTGATTAACAGCTGTTCTTGTCTGTAACGAACGGCTTTGCTTGTGAAAAATCACCTAAATCGATTGTTTCCATGAGAGAAGCATAATGAAATTGCTTTTAAAATGGCAATGAGCGATCGAACAAAACAGTGAATATCTGACTTGATCTTTCTGATCTGATCGGATCTTTCTAATTACACTGCATAAAGCATTAAATGTCACGCAAAAATAATAGAATTATTTTTACTACACCTTATAATTTAGTCAATCATTCACATATTTGATTCTGCAACAGTTTTTCTGTTGGCCACTTAACAACACTGTTTCCTTTATGTTGACACTTACGGACACTGACGCCCCTGCTTTGACCACTTAACAATACTGTTTTGTCTGCATTCTTTGGAAATAAATGATACTGATTATGATGATCGATGTGTGATGTATGATATTCTTTTGGTTTCCAACATAATATTTAAAACACATTTAGAATTTTTCTAAAGAAGAAATGATACAGAAAGCCATTTTACAATTTACAGTCCAACAAAGTTGCACGATTTTATTCGACAACTTGTTATTTTTTTTTTTTTACAAAAACATTGGGAAATCATAACATTATCAGAAACTCATAAATATATAACATTTTGGTCCTGGATTTGGTGTTCTGTGTTGTTTTTCTTTTTTTGGAACTGGTTTATAGAGCTTTTGGGTAAAGGATTTGCGATATCAGTTATCTGATATGAAAATCACACAGTTCTATTACGTGTTAATTTTTACTAATTTATCAGGAGAATTGGGAAATTACGCCAGTCTTAAGGCGGGTTATCTCTCAGCACAGAGAAGTTTGAGAGTTACAGAGAGAAACACACACACTTAAGGAGGGAGAGTGAGAAAAAAAAAGAGAGAGGAGAGACAGTGAGAGAGCGAGGCGAGAGCAAGAGAGAGAGAGAGAGGGAGTAAGAGCTAGACAGAGACACATAGACAGACATAGGGCGGTATTTCGAGAAACAGAGTTGTTTTTTTTTGGGTAATATGATAGTAGTAGAGTTTTTAAAAAGATTTATTATTTGTTTCGTTTTGTTATTGTTTTCTTTCTGTGGATTTAGTTTTGCTGTTATATTTTTGGTTACCTCGGGCGGTGGTGTACTTGCTGAACTACCCATCGATGATATGCTGGCACCATCACGCTGTGACTGAATATCGATTTCGGACATTGTATCTGAATCGCTGTGGCGCGAAGTTGTGCTGGGTGGTGATAAATGATCACTGGGCGTTAAAATCACAATGTCCACATCTCGGGATGAATCGTAGCTGCGCAACTGCATAATTACACGAAAAGAAAAACGAAACGAAGTGGAAGAAAATAATAAGCGTGGGAGGGAAGAAACGGCATGAGATGAGTAAAATGCGGTATGGAAGACGGAAATCCACTGTGAATATCGTTGAAGAATTTTAAAACCGAAAAATTACGGAAATGAATAAATGGTTATGGTCGTAATGGGAATTTACTTTTAGATTTATATTTCAAGTGTAGACAATTAAACTTTTTTGACTTTTAGAGGCTAAAAAACGATTTAATTAGTAAAATTTATTTCCTTTCAAAACCAACTCGTTACTCTTGGATCTTGACGATACATAAAATGCACCGGGAATGATTGGGATTAGGAACAAATTGCAGTAGCTTATTATAAAAAATGTTTGCAAACTGAAAGTTACGTTTGATATATTAAGGCAAAGTTAATTTTTTAAAAACATAAACTGGATATTCGATCTGAATTCTCACGGAATACACAAGGACATTGGGTCATTGAAATGTCTCCATAGTCCTTTAGATTTCTTCGTAAAGATCACGTAATTAACTTTGCTTTCAATATTTCCTTTTTGTTTTTCATAAAAACCGGCTTGATTTTATATAATCGTTTAATATTCGTTTCTTTTTTTAACACATTTTCAAAACATTTACGTTCTCTAAAACATTTATTCGGAATATTTTGTAAATAAATTAAAATATAGATAGTCGCCTTTGGCATTTTGGTAAAATAGAAATGGAGACATACGAGATATGAGGTATCCTGATGTGGTTGTAATTTATACCAATCAGCTTCATCATCTAATGAATGATGGGCCAAATCAATGACGACTTCACCAATGAAGTCATTAGCACCATAACGCACGTAGTCCCACAGGGTGACCTGTATGTGAAATTTGAAATTTGTTGCATTTGTTGATTTGCAGTTTTTTTTTCTTTTATTGTAATTTATTAAAGTTTCGCACAGAATTTGTATTACCTCTAAATATCTGCCGCTTAAATCACAACGTCTTAAGCCTGTGTAGACAAATGTTTGACCCCAACGTGGCTCACAGGTATTGGCTAATGTTTTCGTGCGTCTTTTAGATTTTGTACCACGATCGGGTAAAAGGAACACCTGCGAATGAAGAAAACAACAAAGTAATTGCAATATATATATATAAAATATTACAAAAGTTAAATTTAATCAAATGTGAATTGTTTTGTCAAATTCGATATAAATAGAATTTGTGGAAATCGTACATATTTTTAAAGATTTGGTGCTAATTAAGTAAATAAATCCTTTGTAAAGTCGCATAACAAATTGTTTAAAAATGTCTTTCCTGGGCTGTTGTTCCGTTGTATGTCGGAGGTGAACCGATAGTTCATTAAGTAATTACTTAAATCTTCAATATAAAAAAAATATCAGCAAAAAAATTAGGAAAAATAATAAAAATAAATTCCCCTGAACCTCATCCCACCGCATCAGTGAGCTTACACCCATTCTATTTTCAGACTCACTCAACGAGACCTACATTTCCGAACGTAGTCCATCTTTAAATGCGAGCGAGACTTACAGTTTAACAACAACTACGAACCTCAGTTTGAAAAGCAATCACTAGTTTTCTCAACTACTCGATTACTCGAAATGTTTGTTAAACATTTAATTACGGAATAAATTACAAAAATTTGTTGCCGGATGCAACCGCGATTGAACCGCCTATTATTATTTGACAGCCGTTCACCTCAAAGTGTCTAACGAACACTTTGAGTAGTCGAGTAACCAACAAATCTAGTAAATGATTTTCAAACTAACTTTCGCGGTTGTTGTTAAACTGTAAGTCCCAGTCACCCCAAAATGTCTGACGAACACTTCGAGTAGCCGAGAGACCAGCAAATCTAGTAAATGTTTTCAAATTGACATTCGTAGTTGTTGTTAAACTGTTGTAGTCGAGTAATCAGCAAATCTAGTGAACGCTCTTCAAACTAACTTTCGCAGTTGTTGTTAAACTGTAAGTCCCTGTCAGCTCAAAATATCTGACGAACACTTCAAGTAGTCGACTAATCGACACATCTAGTAAATACTTTTCAAACTGGCGTTCGTAGTTATTGTTAAACTATAGTAGTCGAGTAATCAACAAATCTAGTGAACGCTCTTCAAACTAACTTTCGCGGTTGTTGTTAAACGGTAAGTCCCAGTCAGCTCGAAATGTCTGACGAACACTTCAAGTAGTCGACTAATCGACACATCTAGTAAATACTTTTAATACTGGCATTCGTAGTTGTTGTTAAACTGTAGTAGTCGAATAATCAGAAAATCTAGTGACTGCTTTTCAAACTAACGTTTGCAGTTGTTGTTGAACTGTAAGTCCCAGTCACCCCGAAATGTCTGATGAACACTTCGAACAGTCGAGTAATCAACACATCTAGTAAATACTTTTAATACTGGCATTCGTAGTTGTTGTTAAACTGTAGTAGCCGAGTAATCAGCAAATATAGTGAATGCTTTTTAAACTAAAGTTTGCAGTTGTTGTTAAACTCTAAGTCCCAGTCACCTCCAAACGTCTAACAAACACTTCGAGTAGTCGAGTGGTCAACAAATCTGGTTAATGCTTTTTAAACTGAGGGTCGTAGTTGTTGCTAACTGTAAGCCACGTTGAGTTAATTTAAAAATGGAACACGTGTAAGATCTCTGAATGTGAGAGAATTCGTCAAATTGTGAGAATCTGTTATAGAAAAGAAAAGTAATTTTTTTGCAAATTTCGATAAAATCGCCAAAATATATATTATGCGAAAAAAAAAAAACAAAAATTAATCATATAAAGTGCCCGCTTAAAGGGATATTTAAATTTTGTTTTTATCACTAACTTGAAACGACTGTCCTCTATACGGGAATGGATCTTAAGTGAGATTTCTCTTTTATTTTGTTTACTGTGCTCAATTTTGTCAGTTCATCTCAAGAGTTTTTCCTTGCTATTGTTACGATGAATAAAAATATGGAACAAATAATCGATCTCTAATTTTTAAAATTTTACACAATTATCTATATTACGATGAATCGGCTTTATGAGAAACACTTGCTGCTGACTGGTACAGTGTACTCGTATTCTGAAGCAGTCGAAATGTGGTGAAAGATTTGCTTTGCTTCAGCCGGCCATCAACATTTTCAACTTAAGTTAACATCGTTGAAGTCAAAAGTAAATAATGACTGAAAATTGTTAATTAATTCTCAATTCTTATAATTTTGTATGAATGTTTGGGTATGAAACACATTACTGATCAATTAGATCCAAAAAGCCTGCATTTTCTTCAAAAACTCAATCGCATAAAGATCGCTAAAGACATGTTAGAACGAGTCAACTCCGATCGCAACTTCATGAGACGTACTATAAATAGTGACCGGACATGAGTTTACGAGTATGACGTGTAAACCATTGAGCAAGCTTCAAAATGGCTCCTAGCAAATGAACGGAAAAATGACATCAAAATAGATCAAAAGTCAAGGTAGTGTTAACAGTATCTTTTGATTATCGCAAGGTTGGGAATTTTGAATTTTTGCACAAAGTTCAGGGGGTATATGAAGAATATTGTCTGGGCGCTATCAGGCGTTTGAGAGAGCAAATTCGTCGAAAAAGACCGAATTTCTGGAAAGAAAACATGGGAATTATGTATCACAATAATGCACCACCTCCCAGGATTATGATTATGAACGAATTTCTGCCCATAAGTTTAACAAATATCGTCGAACGATCATCGCATTCCAATAATACTGCCTCGGCTGAATTCTGTTTTCTATTTTGTCTATTTTGAAGGCGTTACCACAAATTTGAATGACAAATAAATATTATGTGCTTTATTGACCAATTCCAATTTCATCTGCATAGGATGAGTTTTCATCATTTTCTCATTCTGTTCGCAATAAACTGATGGTCGCTACAAAAATTTAAGTTGATTAAGCCTGTCTGTCCGTCTGCATGACGGTTAAAGCCACTATGCAAGTAGCAATCGATAAGTTAAGAAGAAATTTGAACTGCTAAACTTCACGCTCATAGGCAGGTTGAATCTAAAACTGGGTGAAATCGGCCGCGCCCATGCAAGGAATTAACCCTCTTCCAGAAAAATTAACATTTTTAAAACAATTTTTTTGTTAACAATTTTACTTTTACTATACTAAACAAAAGAATTTGTCTACAAAACGTACCAAATCGAGAGCGTGGTCATTGGAAAATATCAGAAACTAATATAGAGATTTCAGTCAGATAAAACGGACTTACATACACATTCACACAACGTCCTTTCGCGTTGATGCATAGCGTCCGACGTTCCGGAAGGGAAGAATACTATGAAACCACAAAAAAATAATGCCAAATTAAAGCTTTATGCCAAATGGGCTAATTTGGGTGCGTGTACTACCCTTAGGGGAGTGGCAATGCATCCCATTAACATTGACTGAATAAAGTTTATTAAAAAGTCTGTTGCTTGAGTGAATCTTGTAATACGAATTCGGTTCTAAAACTAGCCGACTTGACGTATAGATGGTACCAGTAGTTTGAAAAACAACATATTTTGGTGAAAGTGGCAACCTTATAAAACATATGATTTAAGTTTCAAGGCTTCACGTTGTTTAGTATTTTTATTTGAGCCATTAAAAGTAAACGATCCCAGTGAATTTGTAAACATGAAAACAAATTGGTCACCGTTATGTACATATAATTCAATACATCTATCTGAAACGTCTCCGTCAAACTAATATTAAAGCCGGGAGAGTTTACTTCTTCGTTTACGGCAGTAAAATATTGGGTAACAGAGTTTAAACGAGACCATATGAGCTGCCAAAACGAACACCGTAACGTTTGACCAGTTGACATGTCTACGCCAGACACGGTAAAGAAAATCTACAAAATGCTGTCGGGCTGTTTGGTGAAGGCATCATAGACATTTCAAAAAATGCTATACATCAATTATTGACCGAATATTTAAAGATGAGTGAGCTGTGCGCAAGATGGGTGCCGCGCTTTCAATAGAGCAAAAACAGCGTTGCGGAGATGCTTCAGTAAAATGTTTGGCGATGTTTCAGCGTAATAAAGCCGAATGAGAGATGGATCTATGGATGAGAGATCGATCCACTACTTCATACCCGGGACAAAGCTACAGTCAAAGCAAAGAAGGCGAAGACGGTTCCATTAGCAGGCAAGGTCATGGCGCCTGTTGTATGGGATTATTTTCATTGTTTATCTTCAAATAAGAAAACATCATCAACGACGAATATTAGGCTAATTTATTGCAGCACTTAGCTGATGAAATTATTGAAAAAAGACCATATCTGGCGGAAAGGAAAGTGTTATTTCAGCAAGACAATGCTGTAGTTTACACTTTGATAATTTGGTCGACTTTTCTTAGGTCTTACTAAAAATTACAAATCAATTAAATGGAAAAAAATATAGGTTGATGGAGCTATAGAGAAAAAAATGTAATTCCAGAAAATTGGCCAATTTGCTTGGGGACAGCCAGAAGGACAATGCGGTTCATATACAATCTCAGACTGTATTCTAGCAAGACCTTAAAGTCTATCAAATTTAAAGAAATTTGGACAAAAGACATGAGCCTAAGGATATATGGATTACATTGATCTATCGTATGGAAGATACCAGAGGGGTCTTATTAATCGGTCCTATTATTAAAAGTTGATTAAGACTTTTGAGGCAATAAAGTTGACAACAATTTGGTTTTAAAGTTATAGGGAAGAAAGAGAATTTAAGATAATCGGTCAAACTTTAAAATGTTTCACAGAGATATGTGGTGGGATATCGCTCAATCGACTTAAAAAGTCATAAAACACATTTAATCAAAACATACATATTTTATATGTCACCTTTTGGGTGTTAGATTTTTACCTTATCAAATAATATATATCAGTTCTTTCCTTCGGAGGAAATTATAAAAAATCTAGAGTCATTCCTGCAATATTCTTATAATTGTTATGACCAAAGTTGTGAGAAGGGAACTGGTTATATGTTCATCATAATCTGATTTAATATTAAAAAACAACAGAATCCTTCAAAAAGGATTTAGCTTCCATAACACTAAATATTTGTCTAACCTTTTACCGATGTACTCTAGTTCAGTCGATAATTTAGTATTTTTAAAATTTTGCGAGTTTTGTTCCTAAGTATTGCCCTATCGCCAATGTTTCTCTAAAGACTCAGTTCCAGTGGCATATGTAACAAATCTTATCTCTAATAGTTTATGAGATACGATCTTTTAGATATTCGTATAATACTACGCTCTCTTTTGCAATTATAACTAAATGCAGCCTATCACAATGTAGTGGTTTACACTAATATGCTTTTGAATTTAATGGCGATCTATCTTTTATATTGTATGTGAAATGTGGTAACGTCCACTTTCTGCTACGACATGTTACTTTTCATATCGATAACACACGTATCAACTGCCGTAATGGTTAATGAGATGTCAAAACCTAATCTTAACCTAACAACCAAAAAAACAAATTCAATTGCATCCCATGAATGAAATATGGGAGAGCTTCTCTCATTCAGTGAGCTTTCACGCATTCTATTTTGTAGACTCGCTCAAAGGGACCTACAGTTTGACGGCGATTCAGAGCTCCACAGTTTGAGAAGCATTAACAAGACTTGTCGATTACTCTACTACTCGAAGTATTTGTCAGATACATCGATGTGGTTGCCGTTCAAATAATGATAGGTGGCTGTATGCGAATTGAAACAAGGATAATGCGAACGATAATCGTGCGTATTAACCATTGCGCCACGGTCGGTCACTTAACATAAGAAAGCATATGGCAACTGTGACAATTTTAGCGGATTATATTTCAATTTATAGTAGTATCATTATTTCATTATATATACAGTAAATGCCATCTGTATATCTTTTATAGTTTATCAGATATGCCTGTTTAAAATATTAAGGCGTATGGGCGGTGCCACACATCTCTGTCTATTCTTAATATAACCTAATGTAAATGTTATATAACAATTTTATGTGTAAGATAGTAACTATTGTCAGATTTTTATGATAATTGGTAATTTATTTTGGCTGCTAGAACCAATTTGTTTAACAGGATATATTTCTTTCTATATCAGTATCGTATTTCAAATCGCGTTTGTACCTCTAAAAGTCCGTAAGATGCAGCCGTTCAAATTTGTGTTGTACCACGGTGCGGCGACTCTTTTTTCTCAATCTTTACCTAATATAACATGTGACATTCTTGGGAGTGATAGTAAAATACTGTTAAATGTTTATGGTGATAGGTCGGTTACTTTAACCACCATAAGCTAAAAATGAACAGGGTATACCGCCCGCCTTTTTTATTCCAACATATTCTTTTTTCTGCCTGTAGCAACTACACCAAATGTCTTCTGTATGCCTCTAATAGTTCATTAGATTTTCCGGTTCAAATTGTTATTTATGTGGGCGGTGCTACGCTTTTTTCAATTAAGACTTCATACAGTGTATGACGGCTTCCTGGCCGATATAAATATACTGCTATTCATAGCAATCGATGCATCAATTTACACGACTATTCGGAACAAACATACAAATATTCAATATTATATACATACATTTGTATTGTGTTATATGTTACAGGGGTAGAATTATATATATTTGTCAGTCATAAACTGTACCAAATACAGCCTATATTAAGGCGGGGATGCCTAATAAAAAGCCTTCAACACTTGAACAAAAGGATGCAAAATACATACCGAAATGTATGATGAATGCTCATTCTACAATAGAATTAATCAAAAATATATTTCCCTGGAATATCATCAATTCAGACAAACTCATTTTTCAAAATAATTCACTTTAAAATATACAGCTGCAGTCAAAATAATAGTAGTGGGTATTGTGCAAATTTTAAAGAAGTTTCAAAATAATTTTGTAAATTTTTGTTTAATTTTTTTAATATAGTTCCTCTTATGAATTCTAGGAAATAAACAAAAAAAAAAAAAGAATTCAAGACAGTTACAAAAATATAAAAGTATTCAAATTCTTTCAAATATAGCCGGTCAAAATAATAGTAGTGATATTCATTTACTGATATTCGTAGTTAGTACAAACTAAAATAAATTGATGCGTGGACTAAATGTATATTACGAAGGGTAAGCATCTTAATTAGTATTTTGTGGCAAACCCTTTGCTGGCAATTACCGCCTCACAGCGTCGTGGCATAGAGTTTACTAAATATTGGCACCTTTCTGCGGGTATGGACATCCACGCATCCTTCACAACCTCCCACAATGTGCTGTTGTTTACGTCACACCACAAATTCTCAATGGGATTGAGATCTGGGGACTGGGCTGGCCATTCCAATACGCGTATATTATTTTCTGCAAACCACTGTTTTGCTAGACGGATTGTGTGCTTAGAATCATTGTCCTGCTGAAAGGTCCATATCAAAGGCATTTCATCTGCAGCATATGTCAGCATCACTTGTTGTAATATTTTTACGTATAGATGGCGATCCATGATGTCTTTGATCCAGTATATTGGTCCAACTCCTATGACATGATTTTCTGCTTTCTAAGGGGATTTCTCCGAATTCTTTCACGCCCTGCGTTTACTACCGCACTCGTACGGACAACGCACGGGCGACCACTTTTTGGCCTGTCTTCTACTCCAGACAATTCGCCGAAGCGAGCAATGGCACGATAAACGAACATTCTTGATATTCCGAGTGGTTTTAGCAACTCGAAAATTTGGCCAGCACTCTTTCCGCACTTATGCAACGCTATTACGCCGACTCGATTCTCTTTAACGCCCCACTCCATGTTAATAGATTGCAAACTGAAACCAAACTGACTAGTATTCTTCACTAATCAGTGCATGTGTTCTGAAAAAAAAGTTAACGGTTCTATTCCCACAAGAAGTTTTGACCAATAAGCGCTGGAAATTGTGTAACAGAACATATGGCAGGACTAGGTAGATCCTCCATGTTTAACCGTTTTCAGCGTAAATTTAGAGTTATATTCTGAATTAGGAGGCCGTCTTACGTAGGCTCGTGAGCCTTTCCCGCCATAAAGAACAATTTTAGACTCGTCACTCCACAAAATATTCCTCCATTTTCCATTTTCAGGGGTCCAATTTAGGTGCTCCTTAGCAAATTTTAGTCGCTTTATAACATGTTTTTTCGTCAACAGTGGCACTTTTCTTGGACTTCGCGCTATCAAACTTGCATCTCTAAGACGTCTGCGGATAGTTTCCACGCTCGCTTCCACACAAATTTTGTCTTTTATTCCGTAGCGGCAGCAAAGGGGTTTTATTTTGAGTACCTTACTATACACGAACCACTTTTGTTTGATAATACTGGCGGACGGCCACGTGTCTAACTAACGGGAGTGTACTTTATTGCATTGCGTATCATTGTCGGTGAGCAACCTATATTTTCCACTTCTTTATAAGATTTTTCCTCCGAAATCAGCTTCCCTATCGTTTTTATAGTGTACAATGCACGCCACGCCTCATTTAAAAACAAATCTTAACACCTTATGGATCAGAATTATACTTCTTCTAAAAAAATTTTTATTTTTAAACTCAATATACAAAGCTTGCAAAAAAAGAATGTGTTTACTTGCAAAGTTTGTTGACTTCTGTCAGCACTACTATTATTTTGACTGCCAAAAACCTGTTCTTCTTTGAATTTAGTCATTGTAAAAACAACAAGAACAATGGAATGCAAACATAACGTTTAGTTTTTTTTTTGGTGTTTACATTAATGAGATGAAAAAAAAAAACTAGGCAAGAAATGTAAATACAGCGAGGCTACGAAACAAAACAACATTTTTATTAAGCCACTACTATTATTTTGACTGCAACTGTACGTATTATCCAAAACAGACATTTAATTGTTGATGTCAAGATTTCATCAATTCAGAGAAACTCATTTTTCAAAACAATTCACTATAAAATATTTGTACTATTCAACTCAGACATTTAATTCTTGATGTCAGGATTTCATCAATTCAGAGGAAAACATTTTCGAAAACAATTCACTTTAAAATAATCGTATTATTCAAAACAACATTTAACTGTTACTCACTTTTGCATAAGGATTTCTGGCAATACCAGTTTGACGCAACGTCAAGCCGGTGGCACAAACAATCGTTACAATCAACTGCAATGACGTTTGATCATAGCCCAATTTCATCTGTAGTTCACCTTCGATATGTGCAGGTATGGGCCCAACCATAGCTCCCGCAAGTGAGGTTTGCTGTTGTTGATGCTGCTGCTGTTGCTGATGGAGGAGGAGTTGTTGCTGCTGGAGGTGCTGTTGCTGTGGTCCCAAACCTGAGCCATATGTATACGGCGAATGCGATGACGGTGGTGGTATTTGATGGCAATGATGGTGATGATGATGGCCCGCCGTCGTTGTTGCTGCTCCTTGGATCGATGATGATGATGTTGGTGGTATTTGCGGTGGTGTGTGTGTATGGGCTGTGTGACTACTACTACCACTGCTACAGCTACTGACCGATTGATTGCTGCTGGTACTGGCGGCGCCCGATACGTTTTTTGGTCCCAGACGTTGTTGTGCTGCGTTTGTCTCGTAGGTGCGTACATTCGCACTCTGTCTTAGTGTAAGACCACCACCAACACCGCTACTATTATTACTATGATTCGCATGTAAATCAGGTGACCCCGGTGAGGTGATGAGTACACTCGGTTTATCCCGATGTATTTCAATATCATCGACAAGGGGTGCTGCTTCACCAACATTGGCGCAGCATTGCGGTGCAGGAGAATGTTAAGGCCACGGATGAGAGGAAATAGAAGGAAGTGAAAAAAAGTGCAGTTAATAAAACGTCTAAAAATTGCAGAGTTAGAAATATACTTAAACAACTATAGACAATTGGCTGTTTTGTTCATGTTAAGTTTCATACTATCGTAGATATAATAAAATTAAATCCATTATTTTTGTGTGACACTGAAAGGCCTTATTTAGCATAGTTAGAAAAATTAATTTTACGTCAAATATGCACTGTTCTGTCGAATGACTTGTTGCCATTTTGAAAGTAATTTCATAGAAATCCTCATCACTATTGGCAAGTCATCACTATTGCTTCCTTTAGTCGATCCACTTATTGATGGTACAGATCCGATTTAAGAGTTTGACCGTAAGACAGCAGTTCATAGTAAATGATTGCCTGTAAATCCCAACAAACAAAGAAAATCCTGGCTTGACCACCGGCTCACTGCAATTCGACCGTAACCGCTTTTAGCTCATGTTGTCGTAAGTGACTCATTTTCTATCACCAGCTCCCATTCGCTTTAGAAATGGCAGCGCTTAACAGATGGAAATTCGCTCCGTGAGGTTGTTTGAGTTAACTCGTGTAGCGCCCATACTTTGAGCTTCTTTTTGTATCCAGCATTATTAAAATGATTCCAAGTAACTTCTTGCACAAAGTTTGGTTACAGAGCAATCGAAGCAGTGTTTTCATGACGGAAAGACGTGATGATTTCCTTTATTCCATCGACATTTTCAACATTTAATCTTCCAGGGCGTGATGCATCTTTGACATCAAAATTACTGGGACGGAATTGACGAAACCAAAATGACGCATTATAGGCTATTACTGCATAAGGATTATGAATACTATTAATATTTTCAGCCACCTGGCTTGCAGTTTCGCTTTTATCGAAAAGAAAACTATAAAATATTGCGGTTTTTTTTTCTACCCAGGTATCCATCTCAAACAATATTGTCTGAATGGATTTTTGAGTAAGAAATCTCCTCTTTCTAACGCTATTTAGGGTAATCGAATTGCATTTGTGCAGCGCGAGATGCAGATTTCTAAAGCCATCTGTGTGTATTTTTGAATAGAAAATCTTCTCCTTCTGACGCCATCTAGGGTAATCGAATTGCATTTCTGCAACGCGAGATTTCTAAAGCTATCTGTCATTGAGTCAAGCAATCTCAAAACCATTTGAGTGTATTTTTGAGTAGGAAATCTTCTCTTTCTAACGCCATCTAGGGTAATAGAACTGCATTTTTGCTACGCCAGATGCAAATTTCTAAAGCCATCTGTTGGAAAAATAATGGATTTCAGTTTATTATATCTTACATTGAAACGTATAAGCTGAAATATAAGATAGCCAATTGCCTGAACTAAGTGTATGTTATATATCATTAGGTTATAAAAAATTTGTATAACTAAGTTATTATATTTCCCATTCGCACTAACACACATTCACACGTTCAGACATATTCTTTGAATATTTATCGTCTAAAGAATTCAAATTTGTTTAAGAAAAGGTAGCTTTAAAATGATTTGTTAGGTATCAAGAATATTTTAGATATTTTTGAATTTTTTTCTATTTTTTGTTTTTTATAAATTTCTATAATTTTTCTTTTGTTTGCATTAATCATTTTATCGCTAACTTCTCAAGCTCTAGAGGGTGAACACTAAAGTTTTATGTACCTTTGCGTTGAACATAGCGACCACCGCTGCTGACCACAGCACTACCCGCTATATAGCTGGCTATAGTGCTGCTTGGCACCTTGCGGCCTGTCGCTGTTGTTCCAGCGGTCGATGCAATGGCATTTGTTGTTGGTGGGGCCACAGAACTGCTGCTGCTATTGGCAGCTGTTGTAAGAGAGGACTTAACGGGCCGCGATACGACCAGTTCAACTTGAGCATCCAAACGACTTTCATCGATAATATCATAGACCTCATCGGCCGATTTGTTTTGCAACATATGACCATTCCACTTAACAATTTCATCACCTTTTGCGTCAGGAGTAGGTGATACATCGATATTATTATGATTGTAATGATGGGGGCAAGAAGTAAAAAAGGATGGAGAGGGGAGGGGGGAGAGAGAGACAGAGAGAGAGAGAGAAAACAATAAGAAAATAATGTTGATGATTAGTTGCTGTATTTTATTGTGGTTATGTTGAGTTTTTGTGGGGATATTACCTGGTTTAATATGGCCCTCGGTATCGGCCACCGATCCTCGCTTAACTTTATCCACTATAGCACCATAACTTAGATTAACGCCTACACCACCACCACCACCACCAGAGGAACCGCCACTTGTACCACCACCACCGGGTTTGCTATTCTCATATGGTAAAGGTTGACCACCAAGAACTTTTAAGCCTAAAATATCTTCGCCATCATAGTATTTACGTAATATCATATGACCAATCATGCGAGTATTATCCGCCGATATTTGCCAATTCACCGGTTGCTATAGTTTTTGATGCATTTGCAGGTTATGAGTTCAGGGGTTTGGTTTTTTGTTTTGGAATTTTGGATTGGTCAGTATTTTAGATTGGAGGGTCGGGAGGTTACAGATCGCAAAAGGTGCACAACAATTTTGGGCAAAATTTGAGTTTTGATTTATATAAAATGGAAAGTGAAAATGTCAATAATTTGTTGCTAAATTTTGTACTTAAATTAAATTAATTTAATCATAACTAAAATAAAAACGTTTATTTTTGTTAGTATATTAAACAGAAAATAAATCAAAATGTTCCTGTACAATTTTTGTTTGTATAAAAATTTTAACTTTTTTTTTTTTAAGAAAAACAAAAATCTTAAAACTATACAGAGTAGAGAAGAAAGGTGTTTGTTTTAAGGAAATATTACAGCATTGTTATTTTCTCATTTCCGGCAATGGAGCAAAGCTTAGTCTAAATGTTACGATTTCAGGCTTACATTAAAGATTTATTGTTTTTGTTTTTGTTTTGTTATTCAAAAGAAAACGTATGATAAGTTTGGTTTTCTCTGAGTTTTCGAACTCAATTTATGTTTGGCAGAGAACACATATGTAGAAGAAACTTTTTTGTTTATCTGTCTAACAAAGACTTTGTTTGGCCAACTACAAGTAATGTTCTATAGAAAGCTGAGGTGCATTTCAGAGAGAGACGGAACTAAAAAATAAATAAGTTAAAAGAAAGAAGGGCATGCATGTGAAAAGGAGGAAATTAAATTGATTTTCCAATGATGTAGATCTTGGTGATTTAAATAATTTTGTTTGTAAATATTTTTCCTTAATTGATAAACGAAAAATGCTGACGCATTCTAAATTAGCGTGTTGCAAAGTGTTGTATAAAATTCTTAGTTAAATAAAAACAAAATTTCTCTAAAGTATATTCTTTAAAAAATTTGTCCAAATTTATGTAATGTATATCATGTCCAATAAATTTGTTTTTTGGTCCTTAAAGCGAACATATCGCTTGAGCGCGATATGTCATTTAGTTTGTTTACAGTGCTCGATTTCGTCAGATCGTCTCAAAAGTGCTTTTTAATTTTCACGATGTATCAAGATGTGGAACAAGGAATTCGTCTTAAAATAAAAAATATAACAAAACTGACGAATACAGGACGGCACACGAATCGTACTATTGTCAACTATCAACTGTCAATGGCGACCGTTATTTAAAGAAGTTGAAGCAGTGTTTTTTACCCAGCGCTGCGTCAAAGACATATCCGTTTCAACAGCATTTGGTTTCAACAATATGGAGCAACTGCACATATAATCAGACCGGTTATGGCGTAGCTCCAACGACAATTCCCAAACAAATTAAAATCCGAAAACTCCACTTTCCGCTGGTCCTCAAGATCATCTGACCTGACTGCATTAAACTTTTTTTTATAGAGTTATGTCAAGCAAAAGGTGTACAAAACGAAACCTTGGAATTTGATTAAATTGAAGCAGTCCATAAAAATAATAATTGAGGTGATCCCGACATCAACCCTTCAAACCGCAATGAATGATTTTCTGATCAGGTGTCGCATATGTCATATGTCAGATGCCTATTATCTTCAAAACTAATTGGTTATATAAAATAAAATTGAATTTTCTGTGCAATAAAAAAATAAATAAATAAAAAATAAATAAAATACATTGGTGCGTCACCCTGTACATTGATAAAAAAAAATGTATTTGAATTTCGTTTTGTAGCACAATTGGTGCACCTGCCTCTATAACAAAATGTTGCAGGATGCTTGTGGCGCATCGGCTTTATCAACAATCATGTACTTATGAGTACTACAGTATGTTCAAAAGCCGTCCAGGTGTGGTGGAAAATTTTTCTCGCTCTGATCGGCCTTCAACGCCTTAATCTCTATTAAGCACAGAAAATGATGACAGAAAATTATCAATTATATTTGAATGAGATAGTCGATGAGTTGTCCGATATTTTACACCATTTTTTGATTATGAAGTGCTTTGCAGCCCAACTGGTTCCCGAAAAAACTTGAAGTTTTTTCGAAAGCTCAATTGCATGAATGCTTTATGAATGCATGAATGCAATTTCTCAATGGCATGAAGGTATGCCAAAACGAATCAATTCTGATTGCATTCATAAAGCACATCATAACTGACATAGAGTTGGGTGTACGAGATTGGCATTCCAAGCAGCCAATAAACTTAGTAATGGCACCTTTCAGCCTGAATCGGAGCCTAAAAAAACGGCGTCAAAATAGATCAAAATCCAAAGTACTGTCAACAGGTTTCTTTGATACTCGAAATTCTTGCTAGAAGTTTAGACGCCCAATAAGGAATATTATCTGGCCATTACGCGTCTTTTGAGAGCAAATTCTTCGAAAAAGGCCAAATTTGTGACAACTCATACATTTTGCACTAAGATTATGTACCATCTCATAAGGATATCATTGTGAGCGACCACTCATGGATTTTGCACTAAGATAATGCATCATCTCATAAGGATATCATTGTAAACGACCACCATATCCACCAGATTTAGCTCCGGCTGACTTTTTTTCTCTTATTAAAACTTAAATTGCCGTTAAAAGGAGAAAAAGGAGAATTCGTGGTGAGAACTGAAGTCTTTTCCGGAAAACACATATGAAAAATGTTTTCATGATTGATACAATAAATGTGAATGAATGTAATAAAAATTATGTGTTTTATTAACCAATTACCGATACTTTTTTTGACAGAATGTATATCAAATATATGGGAAGCTTGCGTAAAAATTTCGTAAAGTCAAAGTGGTTGCCTTTCAAATTACAACTTATCTTTACTGAATTATATGTACTATAAGAGGATCTTACGAGCCATGTTCGAAAGAGACCGAGAAAATCCTCAATAGGATTACTAACTAATGTGCTCCAGAATATAAAACATAAATATACAAAATTACTGACTATAAATAATTGATCATTGCTCAGACCACAAGGCCAAATGTAGATTTTTGAAAGCTGAGATGAACAATCGGCCAACAGAGTTGATGCAAATTATTAAAAACAAATTATGCGAAATTCGTACGTAAAATCTAATACTACGCTGACTTTTGACGGTGAAACTCCATATAAAAAATAGTCATAGAATTGAAAGCTAAACTTTTCCAGCAGACAGTACTGTATTTGAGGTGGTAACGCTAACCTGTTTTTTTGTGATTTCCAACACTGCAGTCGGAATAATGTACATTTTGACGTTGCAACATGTTCGACAATATATTTGTAAACTTGACAATGAAATATTAATGGAAACAAATGCAACACAATAGTAATATATTGATATATAACAATAAATATATTATCGAACATATTGTGAAGTAAACCCATCAGCTGCTTCGATTTCAGTGTTAGAAGTCAATGCAAAAAAAAAAAAACTGGCAATACCACTAAATTTTTTCACGAGCAAATTGCGGAATTTTTTCCTCGTAAAAATAGACAATAAAGAGACAAGAATTTTACCACCGACACAAACAAAATATTGACGCCAAAAATTCTGAAATTAGGAGGGTTTATTCCAACACACGCCTAGTCGCAGAATGAGATGAGATTTTTAGAAATTCATTTCTTAGGAACTAAGACATGAAATGGAGGAGAGATATGGCACTGCTACTGACAATGACATTATTATCAGACATTCCTTTCCCGACAACAGATAGGCAGAGATTATTAAAAGTCGTACTTTAAATAGATAAAGTTGTATACCTATAGATAAAGTTGTATATTACATATATATCTTGATATAACACAAGTGACAGGTGCTAAAGCCATAAATTTATGGTGGAAAGTTTTTTAAATAATTCGTACGTTTTGGTATGAATTAATAGTGGGAGATGAAAAAGATTCATGGTTTTTGGAAGTGAAAATGGAAAGAAAGTGATCAAAAATCATAGCAGAGCCCAGAACATATGACCGAAGCGGAAATTATGAATTTATGGGGCCGGATGTAAAAGAATTTTTAAATAATTCGTACATTTTGGTAGCAAAACTTAACGAGACAAAGCAGACGAAAAAGGGGCTACCAAAATTGGACACTATTGCAAAAGATTTGCACATCTTGTAGAGTATGTACAAATGAGAAGAAAGTGTGCAAAAATGATACCATAGCCCAGAAAAAATGACAGAAACTAGGGAGATGAAAACCATGAATTTATGTGTAGAGATAAGAAAAAATTTGCAAAAGATTTGTAAATTTTGAGAGTAAAAATCGCAAGAAAGTGGGAAAAATTGATACCATAGTCCAGAACAAATGGCAGGAGTTCAAACAATGAATTTATGTGGAGAGAAGTATACGATTATGTAAATAACTCGCGCACTTTGGAAGTAAAAATAGAGGGAGTGTCTACTATTAAGAGACAGAGCAGACGAAAAAGAGGACTGAAAATTTGAGCGCTGTAGCCCAGATCAAACTACTGAAGCAAACACATTTGTAAAAGATTCGTAACTTTTTGAGAGTAAAAATGGAAAAAAGTGGACAAAAATTATACCCAAATCAAATTGCAGAAGTTGAATCATTGAATTTATGTGGGGTATGTGGAAGATTTTTTAAATAATTTTTACACTTTAGTCGTAGAAGTAGAAACAGAGTGGATACTGTTAGAAGACAGAGCAAACAAAAAACGGGGCTGCAAATTTGGACGCTATAGCCCATATCAAACTACTGAATTTAAGGAGAGGGATGAGAAAAGATTTGGGAAAGATTTGAACACTCTGGAAGTAAAAATTGGGAAACAAAGTGGAACTGGCACAAATGACTGAATGTGAAATAACCAAAACTACTATGCACATTAGGATGGTAACTGGATGTAATAATACATAATGCTGAAATTTTAAGAGTCATAGGCTCAAAATTTTTAGTAGACCTGCTTGGCTAATGAAATTGTTTGCCGGCATACCGAGGTCATACCATAGCCCAAAATAAATGGCAGAAGTTAAAACAATGAATTTATGGGGACGAATGTATAAGATTATTTAAATAATTCGTACACTTTGGGAGTAAATATAGAGAGAGTGTCTACTTTTATGAGACAGAGCAGACGGAAAAGGGGTGCAAATTTGAGCGCTGTAGCCGAGATCTACTGAAGCAAACAGCATGTATTTAAGGGCAGGAATGGAAACACATTTGTAAAAGAGCCGTAAATTTTTTAGAGCAAAAATGAGAAAAAAATAGACAAAAATGATACCAAGAACAAATGGCAGAAGTTGAATCAATGAATTTATTTATATAATATAATGAATTTAGAATTTAGGAAAAGTAGAAATTCTTTAGTAGCAAAAGTTGTAACAGAGTGGATACTTTTAGAAGCCAGAGCAGACAAAAAACGAGGCTGCAAATTTGGGCACTATAGCCTAGATAAAACTACTGAATTTAAGGAGAGGGATGAGAAAAGATTTGTAAAATATTCGAACATTTTGGGAATAAAAATACAAAGTGGAACTGGCACAAATGGCTGAATATGAAATAACCAAAATTACTGTGCATGGATGATAACTTAATGTATACATAATACATAATGTTGAAATTTTAAGAATCATGGGATCTAATATTTTATTACTAAAACAAAACTTTTAGTAGACCTGCTCAACTAACGAAATTGTTTGCCGGCACGTCGAGGTCATCGCCGTCTAAGGAAAGGACAGCTGTAAAGGGGCTTGAACCCACAATTATGACCGATAGTCAGGTATATTAATCATTCTGGCACCATCCATTTGCTTAAAAGCTAATATATAAAATATTTAAGGAAAATTGAGCACCTTCTAAATGTGGCATGCTTAGGTCATAGATTACAGTCTTTAGTGTATTCTCTTCCGGCAAAAATTGCAACATTTTTCGGCCCTTTCCCCGAAAAATGCATTTTTGTGTTTAAGTTTGGATAATGTGTTACCTTTTGAATAGATTTCCTATGACTTTTGGAATAAATCATTTTATTGCAAAGATTGAAAACATAAAGCTTCTGTATTAACTACTTGTTTTTTAGAATTAATTAAAGGAAATCAATCTTTTTGATCGGGAAAACCAAACACGTTTTGTATGTTTGTACTTGGAAATGGAAAAATAACATTTTCCTTCGTTCTTTTCTGAAAGAAACATTGCAAATTTCAAAGGCAGTAGGCAACGCTTTTTACAATGTTGCACTCTGACAGGTCACTTAGGATGTGTAGTTTCTGAGAAGAAATCACCATGAAACATTCGAATGTTGCAATATATAGTAATATATAACAATATAGTTAAATCTCATGAAATTTAAGGAAATATTAGCAGCTCTATGGACCCCAAGTCGGTAGTGAACCAACCACTATAGTATTGTGAAAACTGAGAAAGTTAGATTTCATTTTCGAAGTGCTCCTGAGGACGGCAGTATAGTAGAAGTAGCTACAACTGCATTTAATTGGTGATCTATATATTTCCAATGGCATATATTGCGATATACAGGCTGGGCCATAAGCGAGTTGGCGGTTTAAATATTCAATTAAAAAAAAAAACTACGAAACATAAAAGAAATATATTTGTATTTTTAAAAAGTAGAAACATGCGAATTTTTAAGATTTAAAAATAATGTTGTCCAAATGGCTTCCCACGGCTGCTTGACACTCTTGGAACCGAAGTCGAACATTTTGGAAAACTCGTTGAAAAGTTTCTCTCGGCATTTTGTTACTTTCCTGAATAATGTTCCTCTTCAACTGCTCTAAATTGGTTGGATTATTCTCGTAGACTACCGATTTGAGGTAGCCCCATAGAAAATAATCGCATGGAGAGAGATCGGGGCTATGTGGAGGCCATTCAATATCCCCCCTTTTCGAAATGATTTTTCCAGGAAAAACATTTTTCAGCAGCTCTATGAATACCCTAGCCGTATGACATGTGGCCCCATCCTTTTGAAACCACATCCTCGAGGTATTGCCTTGAAGTTCTTGCAAAGCTGGCACCAAAAAGTCTGCTAGCATGTTGCAATAATTGTTCGCTCTAACTGTCATCGCATGCCCTCTTTCATCCTCAAAAAAGTATGGTCCAATAATACCGGTTGACGTTATCCCAGCCCACACGACAAGCTTAGGGCTGTGAAGTGGACGTTCATGCAAGCGTCATGTATTAGTCTCGGACCAGAACCGACAATTTTGCTTGTTCACATGGCCTTTAAGGTGAAAATTGGCCTCATCACTAAAAATCACGTTGTTGAAATTGTTGAACCGCTCTAGCATCAAATTGACAAAGTTAAGTCGGTTATTGGCATCATCGGGTTTTAATTCTTGGACTATCTGAATCTTATAAGCCTTTAAATGCAAATCACGTTTCAAAATTCGTCGTAAAGTTGTTCTTTTGACATCCAAAGACTGACTCTCTTACGTGTTGACTGTTGCGGATTTCGCTGAACTGAAACACGAACACGCTCCACAATGTCGGCTGATCTTGCAGAAACTGGGCGACCACGAACCATAATTGGTACTGTTGAGCCGGTTGTTTCGAACATTCTGATCCATTTTCGTATCACATTGGCGCTTGGAACTTCACTTAAATCGTGTAAACCGTGTTCATGCCGATACAAACGTCGTGCAGTAATCACTGATTTATTGTTTTCGTAATACGCTCGGACACAAAATGCACGCTGCACTCCCGTGTACGGCTCCATGGCGACTAAATTTCCAGGAAGCGGCGCAGCGAACAACATATCCCCCCGCCACCCCGCGCCTAGCGTTACCGAGAAATTGAAGAATTAAATCGCCAACATTCATATGGCCCACCCTGTACTTCTTCAAGAGTTTCACAGTTGTATCGCCTGTACTGTTAACAGGTTTATTGTTCCTGTTGGATGGTACCAGCTGACGCAAAGACTTCTGTTAAGATAGATTATTTCAGACAAAACGAGGCTTCAGACTAGTCTGTCGGTCTGTTATTGCGGATGTAATAATTATTGTGAATGTGATAACAACACCATCTTGTTGTTCAGAAAATGAAAAATGTATAAGTGTAAGATGTTACTGCAGTCTTCTCAAAAATTCATAAGGCAGTGACAAAAGTGGATTTGGCATATGATGACGAAATCAAGTTATTTACTTTGAGGAACATAATATCATCACATATTGGACTCTGTGTGACCATTGACAGCAGTTGCAAATTCGAAGTGGAGAATGATTTTAAGTTATAACGGCTCTGCCGTTAACAAAATGAATAATGCCAATGTGGAGATAGGAGAAGAATATTGCTAAGAAGTAGATGGAACTACGGACGGAGCAATTTTAAGACAAAGGCCATGCCAACCTGTTTTGTTGTATTACGCAGTATCCTGATGACCTAAGCAAATGAATCAGTTGTGGGAGGGAAAAATATAATAATCCGTAAAGTATATGCATTCATCGGTGTAATGTGAATCATGATTTGTAAACCGACATGTTGTACTGGTGAAAAAAAATGTTTCAATATTCAAGTAGTCAATGAGGCAGAAGGGGGCAACCAAAAGTCTATTGGGAGCATCATTTTTTTTTGGGACTCTGTAGAATTGCAAAAAAAAAAGAAAAAAAAGTGACCGATTCTTTTCTAAGTGCGGCTTATAATCGATAATCGGCCCGTTTACACACATATAAAGTTTTTAACTTAAAACTAGTTAGGCCAAGAAAATTTGCCTAAGTGCGACTTATAATCGATAATCATCCCGTTTACATACATCGAATTTCGAACTAGTTAGGCCAAGAAAATTGGGTTGGTGTTCAAATTATAAATATAAAATCTGCATATCGAAAAGTTGTCGACCATATCTCTGAAATTCGGCACAGAAGTTGGCGACAAAGCCGACTAGGATGGGTAAAGCTGCAACCTATTTTGCGATGAATAGGATAAGAAGGGCAGGTGTTTTCCATGTGAAACTACAATAATATAAACGGTCTCCAAGTAATGCAAAGACCTTACAATCCAATGTGATAGGCAGTTTTATCGCCATAATTTAGATGAACACACACACAATGACATATTTTTCCCTAATATCCATAATCGGTTCATGAATTTTAAAGGAAAATCATTTTAATTCCCTCCAGAAATAAATGAGAAACTTACAATATTAAATGTGCTGCATTTTCTATATGGTGAAGCAAATGTGCATTTGTTGAATATATACGTAGGGTGCTTACAATATATATAGACATGTAGGTGGTCATGCAAACGTTGGTGTAGTAAAAAACAACGAAAGCTTAGAAGGGAATATAAAAATGTATAGATGTCATATTGTTGTTAAGTATGTTGTTAAGATTGTAATAGAGATTACTGTAAGAATATGTAAATGTTTTCATAGAAATCGGGTAAAATGTATATAGAGTAAGAGTTTTATATAATGTCATCAGTATATACAAACCGACAGGACAAAAAAAAAAATGTAAACACAATAATAACATAAACAAGTAATTAAATTGTTAACAGAAACATGAAGGGGGAAATTAATAGATCTTTATATAATTTCAAATTGCAGACACGAATTGCCCTTTCACAAAGGTCTTTCGAAATTATTTAATTAAAAGTGGAAATGTTGCGGCAACTTTCCGCATTCGCAATGGACAAATAGACAACTTGCAGACGTAGACATTTACAATATTTTATCATACAAAGGACGGGTGTTTGGAGCCTTTAGCTTGCTCAACTTTTGTTTCTGGATTGGGTTGCTCTCTATTGTTTAGGTTTGCTTTCATTTTTGGTTTTGGTTTTTCTCATTTCAGTTTAGATACCTTAGGGCCATCACCACGGTTGGAGTCTTCACTACTAGTAAAAGTACTGCTCGTATCGATACCCGAATCCTTTGTTGCCGAATCCTGGCTACCTTGTCTCTCATTGTCCCAGCGGGACCATTGATTACTCGCATTGGAAGTTGCTTCGTTAAGTATATTTGTATTTGTGGCAGTGTTTGCGGAGGTTGAGGAGGAGTTTGCATTTAATTTAGCACTGGTCAGTATATTTGCGGCACCCACCTCGACAGCGGTCGAGGGTAAAATCGTGGTCACGGGTGGCAACGAAGATGTGTTGAGTGTGCTCACCAGCGGATTGACGGCTGCGTCATCGATGTCGTGCGCATCGAAGCGCACCGTTTTCTTTATTCTGCGTTCTGTGAAGCGTCGGGAATCCTGAGCTTTGTTTGTGGCCAATGCTGAGCTTGGTGCAGCTGATTCATCCCAATAGCTGTCGACTAGACTACGTTCGCGACTTAAACTACGTGTGGCCCCTTCGGTTGCGCTTAGAGACGATGTCATGGTTGTGCCCACACCACCGGTGCCGCTGACCATGTAACGATCATACAACGATGATGCGGCCGAACTCTTAACACCCAGTGGCGTATCGCCGATCACAATTTGTGGTTGTTGCTGTTTGTGCAAATAGCTGCTGGCGCCACCTCTTAGGGCCGCCGTGGCCAATGGGGGATTGCGCCTCAAAACCGCCGCTGCCCCGTACAAGGAATCGACGCCGATATCACGGCCCGCCGCGGCCAAAGATCCGTATGCCGCTGTCTGCCGATCGTGGTTTGTGCGATTGAACGTATTGCGATGTTGGACATCTAAGCGAGCCGTTCGTGTTAGAGGATACTTTTCCAGTCTTTCGCGGTGCAAATCGTAACGATCGCGATCTGCCGACGAATACAAACGATTGCTGTTGGACAGACGATAATCGCCGGCATAAGAATTGCTAACACTTAAGAGATCACGTTCATTGAGACTTCGTTGTTGGCGCCAGGTATCACCTCGTAATGTGGCTGTAACGAGGGTGGAGTGAAAAGTTGAAGAACACAAATCAAGTTATATATTTTGATTGTTTTTCTAGTTGATTGAAAATGCATTGCAAGGAGGAGGATACATTTTTTTTTTACATGGTGGATTACAAATTTTTTTCTTGGGGTTTGATGACTCATTGGTATACATCCTCTCTTTAACGGAATCATTGTTGAATTGTTGGGTGGTGGGCAGTAAATATCGGAGTAAAGGATTTGTGGTTCGTACAGGACGTTTGGATATGTGATAATGTTACAAAGTTTTGTTAGTTCATCAATCAATACTTTATACACTTCTTTTGTTTGATTTAGAATAAAACGAAATTTCTGTTTTTTAGTATAATTGTTGGAAATTTTATAAAAAGTATGTGTTATTAGCCTACATAGGTGGTGTTGCTGCAGACATTGACGTTTTTTCTAGAATTCTTCGATATTTGTTGTATTTTTCTGTTGGTGGACGACCATTGCAATGTTCAGAAGTTTCTAAAGAGCGCATTTCATAGAAACAAAATCCAGTAACAATCGGAACCAGTTTCTAATAACTAGGTAAGGTATGTCAGTTTTCAAGGAGTAGGTGCTAAGCATAAGTAGAAGGTTTCAATTCCATTCTACAGGATGACGCATAAACAACGTTAAGATTTGATCAGTGAATACATTTTTTGTTTAAATCTTTTTTTGTCTCTTTACAGAATTAACAAAATAATACTTGGGAAATTTATGATGGAAAGGTTCAGTACAGAACAAAAAAACAAAATTGTTCAATTTTACTTTAAAAGTCACCATTCGATTATTCAGATCATATCAAAATTTCTTTCATGTTCGAAATGCTCCTAACGCTCCAACAATTTACCGTTTGGGGCAACAAGGGGCTGTCTGTGATCTTCCGCGTGCTGGAAAACCTCGTGCAAATCGAAATGAAGTGACCATTGCTCGAGTACAAGCAAGTATTGAGGAATACCCCGAAACTTCCACCAGATGACGTTCTCAGCAGTTAGTTAACATCGCCTGTAACTGAACATAGCGTTTCAAAAGGTGAAAAGGTAAAAAGTGTCTGATAGACTTCTTGTAATAACTCACGTCTTGTTGAAAACATTTGCTGAGAATTAAAAAAAAGCGATACCTTGATGTTCAGGAATTTCAAATTTTCTAATCTGCTTGCAATTTATTCAAAATTCCTCAGGTCATTTTCGTCATATCCATTTAAAATCGGATATTAATTATTTCTTAAGGTGCAACAAGCTAAATTAGAAGCTGCTAAATTCAACTAAACTTGTTAAATTATATAGGCTAATTTTTTAGAATCAACTACGCTTTCTTAATTATTTGGGGATAAACTAATTTGGGTGTAATCCGGAAAAATCATCTTATGAAAAATCGTACCTAAACTTTTTGCAATTGTAGAACAAATTCCGTGATAATGTCTTTTTATTCCATTTTATTATGTTCCATATATCTGATGATGTAGATGTAAAAACTCTTCTTGATATATTATCAATGAAAATGAATCATTTATAGAAACATCAATTTAATCTAAGAAAATTTCTATGTAAAATTCCAAACTGAAATGTTTGTTGAAATCGACTTGTTATTTCTGGGATACTTTCAAAACAAATTGTAGAATCAAAAGTAGGACATCAGCAAAAAACAAAAAAAAAAAGAAAAAAAAAAATTGGAAGCACTCCAAAAGAGGAAACATTTTCATTAGCGACAAGGTAGCAACATGTGGTGATTCTGTATTTCCAGCAGAAGCGCTTTCAGATTACTTCTAAAGATGTAAATACGAAGGTGGTTCCAAAACATAGCCGACGTGATGTATAGATGGTATCAGTAGTTTGAAAAAATTATTTTGGTGAAAAGTGGCAACCTTATAAAACATGTGGTTTAAGTTCTAAGGCGCCACGTTGCTTAATATTTGTATTTCAGTCATCAAAAGTAAACAATCCCAGTGAATTTGAAAACAAATAAAAACTTGGTCAGTTATAAATTTCAATATTTGCATTTGAACTGTCTGATTCTAACCAATATTAAAGCCAAACTACTTCTACTCTGAGACAGTCTGCTCCTTCGTTTACGACTGTAAAATATTGGGTATCATAGTTCAAACGAGGCCGTACGAGCTGTCAAGACGAACACCGTAGTAGTCGACCAGTTGAGGTGTCCTCTCCAGAGACACGGTTAAGAAAATCCACAAAATTGTATTGGATGATTGTCGGCTGAAGGTGCATGAGCTAGCTGAAGTAATAGGCATTTCAAAAAGTGTTATACATTATATATTGACCGAAGATTTGATGATGAGAAAGCTGTGCGCAAGATGGGTGCCGCGCTTGTTTTAAATAGAGCAAAACCAGCGTCGTTAAGATGTTTTAGTGGAATGTTTCGAGATGTTTCAGAGCAATAAAGCCGAATTTTTGCACAGATTAATAACCATGGATGAGACATGGGTCCACCACTTCACACTTGAGACAAAGGAACAGTCAAAGCAGTGGATTGGAATAGGCGAATCGTGTCCAAAGAAGACGAAAATGGTTGCATCTGCAGGCAAGGTCATGGCGTCAGTTTTTTTTTTAGATGCGCATAGAATTATTTTTATTCGTTATCTTCAGAAAGGAAAAGCCATCAACGGTGAATATTATACTAATTTATTGTAGCGTTTGGCTGATGAAATTGTGCAAAAAGGGTCGCATTTGACGAAAGAGAACGTGTTGTTTCACCAAGACAACGCTTCAGTTTACACATCTACTATTGTGATGGTCAAAATTAATGAATTAAAATTCGAATTTCTCCATCACGCACCTTATTCACCAAATTCAGCACCATCGGAATATTTTCTGTTTCCAAACTTGAAAAAATGGCTCAGTAGTAACAGATTTGACAGCAATGAAGAGGTGGAGTCTGTGGTTGGTGGCTACTTTAATGATTTTCATAGTTCTTACTATAAACAAGGTATATAAGCTATTGATTTTTGCTGGAAAAAGTGCATTGAGCGTAAACGGGATTATGTTGAAAAAAAAAGAAAATGTTTCCCAACTTTTTGTGTGTCTTCTTTGTTAGGTCGGTTAGTTTTGGGAGCGTCCTCGTATATACTCGTACTACTTCAAAGTAGCGATGATAACAATAATTTTTAGAAAAATGGTTGTTAGAAATAATGATATACATATACTTTCCTTTTCTTTGAAAATTATTGGTAGTACATAAATTTTGCGATATATTGAAACGTTAGTAAGTTGATAAACCAGATATTGAGTCCGAATATGTGGTTGCTCGGTTTCTCTAAATTCATTATAATATAATGTAGTACATGATCGAGTTAGACGTGTCTCGGTAAACTCGTATTACGCTCAATCTACTTATAAAGCTTTAATTTTCGCTATATAATCCTATAAATTAAAAAAAAAAAAAAATAAACTGCTTTTGAGAAATGTACACGAAAATGTTACTCTGGAACTACTTATCCGTACTACATACAGAGTACTGAGTGGTAGTCAAATTGGAAACACTTGCCTTCTATGACAAGCCAATATTAAAATAATAGGTGTTTCAGTCAAATAGAAACAACTGCTGTACTAGTACATACGGTGGTTATTGTGCCGTTTGGCATGACAAATTTTTGCTGGGATATTCGGTGTTAGCAACCAAGAATTTGCAGTGCTTTTGGCTGTTTTGCTATTATTGCGGGAAATAGTTAGGAAAGCTGCCTTTTCATTGCACCGAAAAGCTCATAACATTTATATTGTATTTTTGACTTTTGTATTTTTTAGCAATTTGGTTGTAATTAAATGAAAGTCAACCTTTCTGGGAATAATCACGCATCATCACTTATACACAAAATTTCCACGTTTCGTGGAAATTCCATTCCTAGGACCGAGACAGAAAGTTATTCTTGAACTGGCGATGATTATAACGATAAGGTAAGTAAGGTAGTAAAGTATTTATTAGAGAGAAGGCGCAAACCATTATTGAGTTAGGTCGATAGACAAACTTCTATATAAGCTATACCTATATACAGATTTAAGTTTTTCAGGTTGGCAGCGCTGGTTGGTAATGGCATCCAAAAGTCATCTGTCAAAGTGGAAAGTGTACAGTATACTCTGCCATTTTATCAAGGAAAGACTAACAAACGAGCAACGATTGCAAATCGTTAAAATTTATTACCAAAATTCGTGCCCTGTGACAAATGTGGATCGTTTGATACGACCATTTTATGGTCGTCATAATCGACCTGCTAAATCAACAATTCATGCTGTTATTTCCACCAAATTTCGCACCACATTTACTAAGTTGGACATAAAGCCATCGACTCGCTTGCGTAGAGTGCGTACCGAAGAAAATATTGATGAAAATATAATGACGATCGTGAAATGCCAATTCGTCAACAACAAGGAATTTTTTTGCCCCAATTGGCTGAGTTGAACTTGGTTGACATGTGGTTTCATCAGGACGGTGCAACATGCCATACTGCTCGTGAAACAATGGATATGTTGATTGATGAATTTGGTGAGCAGCTTATCTCTCAACTTGGCCCTGTGAATTGGCCCCAAGATCTTGCGATTTAACGCCTCTTAATAATTTCTTGTGGGTTTATGTAAAGTCCTTAGTCTATGTGGACAAGCCGAACACTATTGAAGCCTTACAGGATAACATAACACGCGATATTCGTGGAATACAGGCTGAAATGCTCGAAAAAGTGACGAAAAATTGGACCTTCCGAATGGACATTTTGAGACGGAGCCGCGGACAACATTTACATGAAACTATCTTTAAAAATTAAATGGCAAAGATCATTTTATAGATTCCAATAAAAAGCTTTAATATATGATGCAAATTAGAGTGTTTTATTTGAATTTTAAAAAAACTACGATTAAAAAATCACCCTATATATATAGTCAAATAGTTGAAACATCGTGGTCCGAGAAATCGTGCAAGGTTTTGAGTATATTCGTAATTCTAGTAATTCCAAACACTGACCTATTTTAGGGAGACTGTGTTGGACAAAAAAAAGGAAACCAAAAAAAAAAAAAAAAAAAATCGGTTTGGCTACTTTTTGAAATGTTTTAATTCAGATAATTAAGTTGTTTATTAAACCATTGCAAAACTGACATTTCAAGTTCCAGCTTTACTTTCAGTTTTCATTTGCGTAATGAATATAGAAGCACCAGCGGTGAGTTTACGCTATATTTTACTCTTTTTTTCAGAAAAAAACTACGGATGCACACCGGAATATTTGTGACATGTATGGTTTGAATACCTTAATAGAACGCACCTGCCTAAATTGATTTACAAAAATTCGCTTCCATTTGGTTCCTTGGAAGCATTCCAAATTTAACCGCTCCTTTAAAATCCCACCAAATTGACATTGTCTTTTTTTGGTATAAACCAGTCCTTGCTTGGACTAGGTAGGATCTCTTGTGGTTGTCATTATTGTGAAGAATCCGTTTTTTTGCCCAGTGTTAATGCGTTTCAGATAGAGATCATTTTGGCTGCGTTTAAGCAATAAATCTCAAATACTTTTTCGCTTTATGCAATGGATGCGATTTGGCTATTGGCGACTCGATAACGGCTCCGGTAGCCATCTTTGAGCGTAGAATTTCTCGAAAGCAATTTTCGTTTATCAATTTTGACATGCGAGTGCTGATACAGCATCTCAATCGTGGACATCACAAGTATCTCCAATTGTCTCCGTGACATTTTTGACTTCTAGGACATTAAAAAGGGAAAATATGTCTAACTAACACTGAAAATATTGGGCGAAAGTGAAGCTTGAAATGTAGGGTGTGTAAAAGTAAAACATAAATTGTAATAAGCTGGGGTTGCCAGCGACTTGCAACAGAAAGCCAAAAATTTTCAGATCTGTGTCATGGCTCAAAATTTGCGAATCAATTTGGGAGCAAAGAATCCGAAAACTTTAGTGGCGACTTTCAGCTCAATGGCGGACAGTCATCAGAACCAGATTTCATGTGTACAATCAGTCCAATGGTAACTAATTGAAATCATAAATTTTTCAAATAAAGGATTTTCTAAATGGGCCGGATTAGTTTTGATAGTTGTTACAGCCATGCTGTTGCGGCGAAGTCTGTTAAATCTGTTTATTATTCAGTCACTGATGTATAAGAACCTAAATTTTTACAGATCTCACTTTGACAAAATTTGTAACGGTTCTTAGGTCTAAGGCCGTACAATGACCATCTGACCCAGGTATTCAGGTAATAGCCGTATACACGGCCGTTTGTTCGGTGTCCGAGCTTTGCAGCATTTGGAAGAGTACCCAAATTGTTGTCTGGCTATGGAATTACAAAGGATTACTGTTTTCTACGGCCGACAGTTTGTCAACATAACTCAGACCGTCGCTCAAATTCAGTCGGACAGACAGTCATTGAGAATAGGACCCTAAAAAAAAGAGGATATAATTTGTAAATCGCTTCCGAATCGCACGAGAATTGATCCATTTCTGAAGCAAATGGTGACTGGTGATGAAGAGTGAACCATTTACGACAACGTCAAGCGAAACCCGTCGTGATCGAACGGGTTAGACAAGTTTTGCTGTGTGTTTTATGGAATTGACGGAGAATCATCTACAGTGAGCAGCTCCCCTATAGTCAAACTTTTAATTCGGATTTGTACTAATAATAATTAGACCGTCTGAAAGGGATAATCAACTAGAAGCGGCCAAAACAGAAAGGAATTGTGTTCCACCAACGCCAGGTCACATAAGGTGGGGAGGTGCTTATAAATTTATCATACAGTTTGGACCAGACATTAAGTGATTACTATGGAACAAAACACTGCACATTTCACTAAAATCGCGTTATTCAAACTTATAGATCCTTCCATAATACTCAAAAGTGATGCAATATTTTTACTACAACTTGAATTCATATATATTATTAGTTGCAAAAATAAGTTCCCGCTGTTTGTCAAAGGATGGCGCCAGCTGTAGGTGCTAGTCGATTCTGCCATAACATTAACGACACGAGCAAAGCTTAAGCATATGGCAAACATACCGTCTCGACACAATAGTGATTTTCTTTTGACGTCACATCCTTTTGGTAGTGTGGATATGTATGATTTTGTGCCAAATAATCGTCATATGCGGGAAGTATTGATTTTCTTCTTTCAAGCAAAGAAAACGGCGGCTGAAGCTCATCGAGATCTTTAAAACGTTCCTTCTGTTCGCGCGAAGGGAGGCGAAACCCCTTCGAATACACAGAATTGACGGCTTTGCTTGATGGAGATCCATGTCAAACGCAAAAAGAAATTAATTAAATACAGGGTTATCCATTTGTGGTTTCAAAACCGCAGGTCTGGCAAGGCTGCCATCTGTTAAATATCTGTTATCTGAAGTGTTATTTAGTTGGTGATGGGTTTGCCATTTACGAATATAGATCGCTTAATCACCGAATAAGAAGAACGCGTAAAAATAGCTAAAACTTACTGTAAAAGTGGTGATTCAAATGTGGGCATTTTTTGTGCATTACCGGGTGATTATGGTCGTCATAATCGACCTACCATGCAAGGATTTCGCAAGTTTATAATGAAATTTGAATTGACTAGAAGCGTTACATATGTGGTCAGGCAATACCCACACTGCCGAAAATATCACATCTGTTGGTGAAAGTGTGGCGGATAATCAGAATTTATATTCAGAACGCTATGGTCGTGTGATAACCAATTTTTTTTTTTTTTTGGCCTGCAATTGAAAATTATGAACTGGACGATATGTGGTTTCAACAAGATGGTGCCATGAGCCACACAACTCGAACGATTTTGGCTTTATAGCTTGTTCATAAAATTTGAATGGATGAAATTGTCAACTTTGACCGGCTACTGTGCAAATTCTGTTAGGATGAAGTATATCTAATGTAGGACTTTAAATTTTCAACACTTCAGCTGTGCTTTTGTGAATTTTCGCTCAAATCCGATTAGCCCTTCCAAAATTTCAGATATATATTAATGTTGTTTTTGTCCTTATTTCAGGATACTGTGTATTGCGTTAAGTTAGTCACCCGAATTGGAGCAAACCAAAATAGAAGATTCGCCAAGTTGCGGCTTACTGCTATTAAGCTTAGTGCATTCTCTCAGCTGCTTAATTCTAGATATGAAATGAATTCTTTAAAATTTGAAACTTCTGAACATTGCTTGCCGTCTTTAGGTCGAAGTAAAATTGGCAACAATACTTAACCTGTAATCTAAAAAAAAATATTCATAGATTATAAAATAAATATTGGATCATATTTTTGAATAGGTTCCAAAAACGAAATCTGTGTGTGTGTGTGTGTGAGGTGTACAAAATTTTGAAATTTCTGGTATTTTGTATAGCAACATCTCTGTCAGTGTTAAGAAAAGTGTGGCTGTTATGTTGTTGCTGTAGCAGTTGTAGCGTGTAGTGGAGGAGGGAGCATAAAACATATTCAGATACATTCGTTTGCGCGTTATATAGTGGTATATAATTACATACATATATACCTTATTGTATATAAAGATATGATGTTAAAGAAATCTGGTTTTATCGAGAGAAAAAAGACAGCGTTACGATATCCATGCAAATTTTCCACATTTTCATAGCAAAAAAATGTACATTTATTACAAGGAAATCTTGTAAAGAAGAGGGAAATTGGAGAACAAATAAAATAATTAAATAAATGAAAAGAGGGAAACAAAAATTCAAAATTAAACTAAACGGAGAAAATTGGGAAGCACTGGTTTGCTAGATTTTTGTAATTTGGTAAGGTTTGTGAGTTAAGTGACTGAGCAATAGTGAGTGGTATGCATAGAAAGAGAGAGAGAGAGAGAGAGAGGGATATATGGGCGAAGTAGCGAGAACGGCATTACAAAGGGAATGTGTGAGTGAGAGAACAAAGAAAGGCTAAATGATCAGGCAGTATAAAGTTGGAATATACAAGAAGGATTAAAACAACATTTAAACAAAATATATGATAGTCTCAGAATGTAGTTAGAGCTTATTGAGTTCTATACAAACGCACACACACTTAGGAGCCTTTGAGGGTGCGGCAGAGGTGCAATGACTCCTGGGAACAATGATCACATCACATAACCAACACCAGGATAACGCATTTACAATAAACAATAGTTTAGGTGAAATTATTAAAAAAAAACAAAAACCACAAAAAAACGAAACAAAGCAAAAGTGAGGATATTAACAGGTGATGATTTTGCTTTAAGAAAATCCGAAACTTATTGTGCCAGGAAATTTTTTTGGAAACAAACAAACATAACGTGAAAAAAAAAAATCACACGGAATTCAGAATTTTATTGCAGTTGCGTGATTGCTTTTCTTTTCTTTTTAATTTTCGAGTTTTGTTAGTAATTCATAGACAAAAAATTAATATGAAACAATTATAAATAAATAATAATTGTAATTACATTGTAATATTTAGGATAACACAAAAAATAAGAGTTGTTATTCTTTCTAGTTTTTTGTTTGTCTTAAATTTCTTCTTACATTTGCATGAATTTGTAAGTCGCCCGATGTCAATGCGGTGTGGACGACGACACCACCAACATTACCCACAACAACGCCAGAAGATGATGGACCAGCACCACCACCACCACTATCGCCGGTCACTGAGGTACCACCAATTTGCTGTTTACCTGGGCGACGTGCGATTACGCCCAAAAGTCATCGTGATGGAGCGGGGCATTATAATTCCCCCAATAGATGCCATAGTCAAGGGAGTTGTATACGCACATACACACATACACACACACACGGACACGAACATACGCACACACGGACACAAACATACGCACACATGCATACACATGAACAAATGTTTTCACAAACACAAAAGTGCATTTATAGACATTTGTTACACAGGTACATTTATTGTTTTGAATTTACGTTTTGAATTAGAGAGATATCGGTCATCCCGTTGTATAAATTTTTAGAGCAGAATTCAAGGGAGAATGACAGCAACATAAACAACAAATGCACACATACACGCAGCGTTACACATGAGCCCGTGCCCACACACACACACACACACACACGCGGAGAGGCAGGAACATTTTCGCATTCGATTGGTATCGACACCAAGTAGTCGAGTGTCATTGTTGGCGTTTAGTTTCCGTTACAGATTTCATATCAATTAGGACAACATCGTTTACATCATTTTCCACAGAGACCACAGGGAGTTCATACGGTTGGGGATCCGCGTAGGGTGGGGTGTATGTGTTTTTCATTTTTGTAAGGATTTAGGATGCAAGGACGAGGTTGATGTATTTGTTTCGTTTTTTTTTTTGCGTTTACATATATTTATTTATATATGTGAATATATATATTTTTTATGAGACGGAGGACATAAAAAAAGAAACAAAATAAAATGGAGAAAAAAACATGTCATTAGTTAATTTTGTTAAAGATTCATTATTGTTCGATTAATGACAATTTGTAGGTTATTTTTGTACACTAGTAAAGAAAGAAGGCAAAGGAGTCGTCTACGAGTTGGATGTCTGTATTCTATTGTGTGTGTGTGTGTTTGTAGTGTAAAGACTGTATGTATATAGCCAAACATGAATGAAGGTGTTTTTAGTGTATGTGTGTGTTTAGTTATTAAAAATTAGGGAAGGGATTTCTCTTAAATAGCAACAGTTGAAGAAATAATAAACAAACAAAAAAAAATTGGATTTATCTATATATTTCTTCTCTATTTGAAACTGTGGAGAATTTGTAGGATTTTAATTTTTTTTTTTTCATTTCGAAAATTATTGAAATACACAGTATTTGGTAACAGAGAAAACAACAGAAATTAATACAAAACAAAATTTAACTTGTTTCGGTTAGGAAAAAAAAACAACTGAAAAAAATGTAATGTAAAAAATATAATTTAAAGTGGATGCTGCAACAAAATCTAATGGCAGCAGCCATTAAAATTTACATTTTTCTCAAAGAAATACTCCGTCAATACGAATTTTAAGGTTGATCATCATTACTGCTTAATCGCTAAATTACTGCACTAAAATAGTAAATAAACTGGAATTAACATCTTAAACACAAACTTATGGGCACAAATATTTATAATTAACTAAGGAGTTAATAGTCAGTGTTGAATATAGTTAATCCACCTTCATCAATTAGATGAATTAAAATGAACTTTCTAAGAACTATTATTGAATAACCTCGAATTAAATTGAATTTAAATGAATTATTTCAAATTAAATTGAGTTAAATTGAATTATATTCAATTAAATTGTAAATATTAAATAACTATTAAATTTAATTAAATTAATTAAATTTAAAAATTATATCAAATCACATTGAGTTACACTGAATCACGTCTTAAACACTAACTTATGGGCACAAATATTTATAATTAACTAAGGAGTTAATAGTCAGTGTTGAACATAGTTAACCCACCTTCATGAATAAGATGAATTAAAATGAATTTTCTACGAACTATATTGAATTACCTCGAAATAAAATGAATTAGATTGAAGTATTTCAAATTAAGTTAAGTCAAATTGAATTACATTTAATTAAATTTTAAATATTAAATTGAATTAAATTTCATTATATCAAATTACATTGAGTTACACTGAATTACATTGAATTGCAGTGAATTGTTTTGTATCCAACAATTTGTCAATATTTAGCATAAATTGTACAAATTAAGTATTTATTTGTTAGTGTAAAGGCTACTTCAACCAACCAGCTAATTAAAAAATAACTATTTTGTTACGCCCATGTGGCAACCCAGAGAGGAACGGAGGTTTCACGGTTGGAACCAGCGATAAACTCTTATTCTTTCTCCGCCAGCCGCCCTCAACATAAAATAAAAAAAAGATATGATAAAAGTTAACCAACCTCCTGTTTTTTCATCTCCTCATGTACAAAATCCCTCGTAAGTATTCCCATCCCTCAAAGAATCCAAGTTCTTCACAAAATCCTCCAATTAGTTTTGTGGAACATATTTTCCAATGCAAATGATAATTTTAATGCGAATGACTAGGGAAGATCAATCGATTTAGTCATGTCTTATCAAGAATTATTAGGAGTTACAATTGAGAAAAATTGTAAATAACTGCAATCTACGAATTAGGGATTATACAGGGTGGCGCAATAGAATGCATATTTAAAAAATAGATTAAAAAATAAATACAAAAGGTATGGTTAAAATAAATCTAAGGCATTGTAGAGTAATAAATGGAGTTTATTTTTTAAAAATAACATCATTTAAATGGTGACCCTCTCTACGACGGCACTCCTCTAACCGCAAACGAAAACTATTGAAAACTTTCTTCAGTAATACTGGTGTAATGGCTGCCATTTCACCACGGATATTCTCCTTGAGCTGAACGATGTTTCTTAGATTATTACTGTAGACTTTGTGTTTGAGGTATCCCCACAAAAAAAAAGTCAAGAGGAGTCAACTGTGGACTACGTGGGGGCCATGGGATATCACTTCTTTTCGAAATCAGTCTGCCAGGGAACATCTGCTTCACCACCGCCATGCAGTCATTTGATGTGTGACAGGAGCTCCATCTTGTTGGAACCAAGTTCTGGAATTCACTATTCTTGAATTTTCAATTTCTGGAGCCAAAAATCCGCCCAACATCTCAACATAGCGTTCCGTATTAACCGTGACGTTTTGGCCCGCGCATTTTCGAAGAAAAAAGGACCAATTATTCCTCTGCCAGAGATTGCTGCCCATGCTGTCACTTTAAGACTATGCAATGGTTTCTGGTGTTTGATTTTTTGGATTTTCACTGTTCCAGTAACGACAATTTTGACGGTTTACGAACCCATTCATAAGGAAATGAGCCTCGTCAGAGAAAAGGATATTGTCAAAATTGGAAAATCGATTATGAAGTCAGACTCTTTCAATTCTTGTGTTAATTGCAGCTTATATGGATGCAGTTTAAGATCCAATGTTAAAATTCGTTGCAAACTTCGTCGCGATAATTGTAAGACAGACGATCTCTTGCGAGGCGACATTTGTGGATTTCCTCGTACTGGCTCCATAACTTGGGCGACCATTTGATTGTGGTTTAAATGTTGAACCGGTCTCTTCAAAATGTTTTTCCCATATTTTAATTAAATTAGCACTCGGAGCTTCACTAATTCGCCGTAGTCCATATTCAGCACAATATAGTCGCCTAGTAGCAATAAATGAAAGAGAGTTCTCGTAAAATGCGCGCACGCAAAATGCGCGACGCCTCCCGTCGAAGTGATTCATAGCGACTAAAACTCCATGAGCCCGCTAACTCAACGATGTAGGCGACCCCCGCCCGCGCCTTTTCTACCCAGCAAAAAAAGATGATGCAATATGCACGTTCCATTGCGCCACCCGTTAGCTAAGAAACTGAATTTTGATGTATCAGTCGACTTAAATGGAAGGCATCTGAGTAGGTGGAACATTGTAGTTCATTTTCATTCCCAGAACTAAATTTATCAAACGTATGGCGTGTGCCAAATTTGCACCTATTTAAAATATATAAAGCTAAGTAGTACATATGATTACATCGATCATTTATATGGGTGGTATCAGAGGGAACGTTATTGCTTAGTCGATTTTGCTCAAGTTTTTTTTATCTCTGGTCACAAGGAAAAACGATCTAAGTGGAATTTGGACAAAAGTTGGGTTCATTCGTTATTATTATTATGGTACTTAATCTGATACATATTTGCATTCAATTTCCATTTCAATACTCAATATAGTTTACAAGTTATAACAATTTTTCAAAACAGCGATCTTTGATAAATTACGTAATATTTCTAACCACTGAGATTAGTAAGAAACCATTTTTTGTCATTATTGTTTATGTCCATAAGAAGCATTCTGTCGTCTAAGCGCGATTCCGAAATCCCATATAAAGGGTGTCCAAACAAGAATGCAAGATTTAAATTTGGCGCCATTCGAAGCGTCATTGTTTGACATTTGAACAATTTTTATTGTTCGCTAGTAGAAGGTACGTGGTTAGTAAAAATGGAGCGCTACACGAATGAACAACGCATTCTTATTGTGAAATTGTTTTACCAAAATGGTGAAAGTTTTGCGGGTACAGTTCGCAAATTGCGATCAATTTGGGGTCACAATAATGCTCCAAAAGAGTCAACTGTAAAGAGTTGGGTTTCTTAGTGATACAAAGACAATGTGCCTTCGACCAGGTCGATAGACCAAAAATGATCATGTCGCTCAAACGCCATCCACCTCAATTCGACACCGAGCTCAGCAAATTGGTGTCTTCAAATCCACTATGCAGCGAATTTTGACAAAAGATTTGCATCTTCATGCATATAAAGTTCAATTGACTCAGAAACTGAAGCCAGCTGACCATGGACAGCGAAGGGAGTTCGTTAACTGGGTATTGGAGAGACAAAATGAAAATGCTGATTTTGCCGATAAAATCATCTTCAGTGACGAGGCCCATTTCCATCTTGATGGCTTCGTCAATAGGCAGAATTATCGCATTTGGGGTGAGAAAAATCCTCGAGTGATTCACGAGAAGCAAATTCATCCTCAACGTGTCACTGTGTGGTGTCGATTTTGGGCTGGAGGAATCATTGGACCATTTTTTATGAAAATGAGGCATGTCAATGGTGTTCGGTATCGTGAAATGATAACCAGTTTTTTCGTGCCTAGAATTGAAGAAATGAATGTGGAGGGCATGTGGTTTCAACAAGACGGCGCCACATGTCATACAGCCAGAGAAACAATTCAATTGTTGCATCAGCCATTTAAATCTTGCTTTCTTGTTGGGACACCCTTTATTTCCAAAGTTATAAGAGATTTTCATAGTAGCGATATCTTGACGAATGTTAAATATTTCAAAACAGACAATTTGCGGTCAAGTAATTTTTCTGTGTAAGCACACATAGAAATTTGCGATTCTGTAGTTTACAAATTAGGAACTAAGAGAGAAAGAAGTTGAATTTCGGAAAATTGGAAAATTTGTATGAGAGTTGACAGAGAGTTATTTTTATCCTCACTTCTTACTTTGTAGCAAACTTAAGTTATACTAAATTTGACTGAATTAAATGTAGTTGAATTAAAACTATGAACCTTAAAATGAGTATAAGAGTTAAAGGGGTATTTTTTATGTGAAGTATCAATAGGAATATGGGGTTAGTCGATTAACTTCTGACTGGCATTATAAGGTAATGCAATAAACAAAAATTTATGTAACTGCCCTTTGCAAATCAAGAGCTTCAGGGGAAAATTTTGAATTTAGCCAAATTCCACATTTTGCATGGGAGGCAATAGAGGGGACATGACAATATGCTCCATTTTCACTTTTAGAATGTTACTTTGGCAAAGCACTTAAGGAGTTAAGGACTCATTGAACTGAATTTAGTATGATCGAATTAAAAATATGAGTCTTACAATAAATGGACTAAATGGAATACGATCGGTCGATTTTGTCAAATGTGAAAAACCATTATAAAGCAAAGGAGCGCATAAAAATGTATGTAACTGCAGTCAACAAATTACAATTTAAATGGGAAAATCAGTTATTTTGTTTGAGCAGTAAAATTTGCAGGCAACTCATTGAGCCACGCCAAGTTTTAAGTACTTCCATAACGAATTACGGAAGTTATTAAATCTGTCTGACAGCTACCAGTCAGCCAGCCAGACAGAGAAAAAGAAAACAAATTCTCTTGCATTCCATGCATGAGACGCGGAAGAGCTTCTCAAATTCAATTAGCTTACACGCTATCTATTTTTAGGCTCACCCAACTGGACTTACAGTTTAAAAACCATTCTAAGCGTCACAGTTAGAGAAGCATTAACAAGACTTGTGAATTACTCAACTACTTGACCGCCGCTTAAATAATGATGGGTTGCTATATGTGGGATTAAACCCGCGATCATGTAAACGATAGTTGCGTGTACTAATCATCACACTGGCGCTCGATTACCAGCCAGACAGAAGGACGTCACTAAATTGACTTAAAAATGTATGAAACATTTGGTCGAAATATGCATTATATGTTAGATTTTTCATTCCTTGTGATAAATTTTTGCCGTATCGAATGATTGGGAAGCATTTACCAGACTTGTCGATTACTCGACTATTCGAAATATTCGTCAGACACATTGAGGTATATGTAGCTCAAATAATGATAACTGGCTATATGCGGGATTGAATCCGCGATGATGCGAGCGATAATTCCGTGTACTAATCATCACACTGCGCTCGGTTACCAGCCAGACAGAACGACGTCACTAAATTGACTTAAAAATGTATTAAACATTTGGTCGAAATATGCTTGATATGTTAGACTTTTCATTCCTTGTGATACATTTTTGCCATATAAAATGATTGGGAAGCATTTACCAGACTTGAGTACTCGAAGTGTTCGTCAGATACATTGAGGCATACGCAGCTCAAATAATGATAATGATATTGGGATTAAAGCCGCGATCATGCAAACGATAGTTGCGTGTACTAATCATCGCACTGCGCTCGGTTGCCAGCCAGGCAGAAGGACGTCACTAAATTGACTTACAAATGTATGAAACATTTGATCGAAATATGCTTGATATTTTAGACTCTTCATTCCTTGTGATACATTTTTGCAGTATCAAATGATCGGGAAGCATTTGCCAGACTGATCGATTACTCGACTACTCGAAATATTCGTCAGACACATTGAAACATACGCAGCTTAAATAATGATAACTAGCTGTATACGGGATTGAACCCACGATCATGCGAACGATTGCTGCGTGTACTAATCATCGCACTGCGCTCGGTAACCAGCCCGCTTGAAGGACGTCACTCAATTGACTTACAAATTTATGAAACATTTGATCGAAAAATACTTGACATTTTAGACGTTTCATACCCGGTGATAAATGTAACACCATCATTCCCTCGGGTTCAGGTGAAGAAAAAGGAATGGATGAAAAATCAGTGGCCTAACAACAAACTTTTGAAATGTTTTCAATTTACCACCCCAATTGGATCTGAAAATAACAGAAATTTATGCTTTATTTCATTTGTTGATTATTGTTAGTTATTTATCCTTATCTGCTCCGTGGGAATAAATGTAGTTACAAAAATAGGGATACAAACAGCGCAATCAAATATGGTAATAGTTTACTTAACAAACAATAAAATCTGTGGCAGTACATTAACACACATTAACACATATCTACTGCAATAATCCTCCATTAACATCAAGTTTTTCAATTATATCGTAACATCATCGAAAATTGTAATAAAAATGTCAACAACTTAAACAGCAATGAGCTTTTGAATGCAGGATTTTGCATAAATGCAACATCGTTTACAGTAAACAAGAATTAATTAAAAACAATTCAGCGAGCTCTGTAATAAACATAAGTGAGAAAACAGTCACTCACACGTATGGCGATATTATAGTTCATACAATAAAATTCCCTGCCTTAAATGTTCGTTCACATGAGCAAGCGAGTTGTGGAGTGTCAACCACTTTGGCGGAATACCCGGTTGCACATTTTACATTTACCCATTTCCGTAGTTAAAAATGTCTATCAAAATAATTTGCACAAGTTGGCTGGTAATATCAGTGCCATAATGTAGCATTATCGTCGGGGCGGAAGGTAAGTGAATGCAGCCGAAGGATAACCGCCAGAAAAACAAAAAATGTACCTTATGAAAGGTCCAGCACAGGATAATGTGCTGAATGGGAATATGTAGGGTAGGCAAATGACATGATTGTATGGATGTGCATGAAAAGTATAGCATAGTGGGAGAGTTAAAAATAATAATGAATTGAAATGCGCAACTGTGCGTAAGAGCAACAGTAATGAGAACACAGAGAGTTTATTGTTAGGGATGCTTCAATGTTAAACACAAAGCAGTAAAGCGATGTCTTTCTTTCGTGAAAGTAGGACTTGTCGTGTAGACTTGTAGATTTTGAAGTAATTATAAGCATATGCTGGTGAATGTCAGCCAGTATGCGAAACGAATATGCTATCCCTTGTGATTATAATGAAACAGTTTGCAGAAGCAGACTAATTAAATTGGTTCATGATATTTTCAGCAACTAGTAAAGCCAACATAAAACCAGCAATAATTGTTCGTAGCAAACTTTTCAAGTGATATTTTTAATTTCTCACAGATTTTATATAAAGATAGGTGATTTTTGCTCGGCATTTTATAGTACCATTTATGAGGGCGGTCCCAAAACCAGCCGACCCATCACCGAAGACATAAAAAATTTAGGAAAAAAATGTTCTTTATTTTTGAGCATAATCTCTTTTCAGGTCGATACACTTTCTTCAGCGACATTTAATAGTTTCAGTACCCTGTTTATAGTAAGAACTGTGAAACTCTTAAAATATTCATCTACCGCAAACTCCACCTCTTCATTGTCGGAACATTTTTTACCACCGAGCCATTATTTCAAATTTGGAAATAGAAAATAGTCTGAGAGAGAGCTAAATCTAGCGAATAAGATGAGTAATAGAACATTTTGAACTTTAATTCATTAACTTTGGCTATCGTAATGGTGGATGTGTGAACTGGAGCATTGTCTTGATGAAACAGCATTTCCTTTTTCGCCAAATTCCATAATTTCAATAAATTAGCATAATAATCGCCGTTGATGGTTTTCCCTTTCTGAATCAATGATCAATCAATCAATAAAAATAATCCCATGAGCATAAAAAAAAAAAGAAAAATCGTCATGACATTGCACATGATACCGTCTTCATCGTCTTTGGACATGATTCTCCCATTCCAGTTCAATGCTTTGACTTTTCTTTTGTCTAAAATGTCCCATCTATGATTATAAATTGACGCAAAAATTCAGCTTCGTTGCGGTGAAACATTGCCAAACACTCTACTAAAACATTTCCACCATACTATTTTTGCTCTACTGAAAGCAAACACGGCACCCATCTTGAGCGCAGCTTTCTCATCTTAAAATTTGCGGTCATTATACGATGTATAGACTTTTTCAAATGCCAACCATTTCAGTTAGGTTCAGCATCTTCAGCCGACGGTCGTCGAATACCATTTTGTGGATTTTCTTAACCGTATCTGGCGTGGACACCTCAATTGGTCGACCACTACGTTGTCCGTCTTGGCAGCTCGTACGGCCTCGTTTAAACTCTGCTAACCAATATTTTACAGCCGTAAATGAATGAGCAGACACCCCAGAATAGAATATAGCTGGGCTTTAATATTGTTGGATTGCGACCTTTCAAATGGTTGTATTGAATTACAAAATGGTGATCAATTTTTTTCCCATGTTTACAAATTCACTGAGATCGTTTCATTTTGATGGCTCAAATAAAAATACCAAACAACGTGGTGGCTTGAAACCTAAAACATGTGTTTTATAAGGTTGCCATATTTTTTACCAAAATACTTTTCTTTTTCCAAACTACTGGCACCATCTATACGTCGTTTCGGCCAGTTTCGGGACCTTCTTCCTATGTACAAGTAGAATAAATCCATTTTAAGAAACGGCTCTGAAACACACAAAATATGCTAAGAAGTCGGGGCGAAATTTTTAATTATGAACTCCTCTCCGTAGAATAATAAATTACGATGTGTTTTGACCAAATTAATGTTCGTCAATAGATTGGCTAATGCTTTACGGTTTTAAAGTTGCCAGCACCTTACGAAAACAATGAAAGCTTTAAATTCTTACAAACATTTATTCCGAAGGCTAAGACAAAAATTTTAACTAATACTGAGCTATGTCTTTCCCACTTTCTCCAAGGTATGTCAAAGAAAATCGATTAATATATTCTGCTAAAAAAAGTACCGGATATTGATCATGTGAAACCCCGCTTAAATCGATTATCAAAGTTCCTTTTTTACTAAGTTGGCACGGTTGTAATCTATACTAAGGCAAAGTTGAAGCAAGAATTGTCCTTTAATTTTTTCAGAATGCTAGATTGAGCCAATTTATTTCAAAATATGGAAGAAAGAATTTATCTTAAATTTTGTACTGAAAATAGGATTTCTTGTGCCGAATCGCTGAAAATCATGCAAAAGACTTACAGTTAATTGATTTTATCAAAAAGACGAAATGAGGTGGAAGATTTGCCTCGCTTTGGCTGGTCATCATCGTCTTCGACAGGAGTTAATATTGATAAAGTGAAGAAAATGGTTACTAAAAATCGTTATTTAAGTTTCAGAGAAAAAAACTGATAAACTTTCTAGGTCTCATAAACTAGTTCATGCCACATTACACGATTATTTAGATATGAAACGGCTTGATCCTTAAGATCTGAATTTTCTTCAAAAACTCTGTCTTCATTATGGAACGAGTCAAATCCGGCCCTGCATTCATAAAAGTTACTGTAAATGCTGATTTCGATATGCAAACTGGTCAAATAGCTTTGACATGGCGTCTTCCACCTAAGCCCAAATCAAAACCGCGTCAAAATGATCAATGGTCAAAGTCATTTTGACAAATTTCTTTGATTGTTAATGTGTTGTACACTTGGAATTATTTCCAGAAGCTCAGATGAAACAAATTCTGGGGAAAAAAACTCAAAAAGTATTACTAAACGACCATCGTATTCACCAGATATGTCTCCGTCCAACTTTTATCATTTAAACGCAACCAAAATGATATAATTTTTAAAACCATTGGCACTGGGTCATGATTATTTGCAACAACAAATGCGCTCAAATTTCATCGAAAGATGAATTGCATCAAAAAAAAAAAAATTTTTTTTATCAATTTGGTGAGATTTTTAGAGAATGATCAATTTTGAGCCGTTTGCAAGGAACTAAATCTTGGGGCTATTGGGAAGCTTAGTGCAGCAAAAAAATACTCCAATTCCCTTGCATCCTATGAATAATGTCAAATTATATACAATTCTAAAGCTCCTATCGTAAACTCCTTTCAACATTAAAGCTAAAGCCAGCCACATTTAGCATCACATGCCCTGAGCCTGCGCTCATTTTATTCTATTATTAGATTATTACTATCTATTATTAGATAAATCGGAATGTAAAATTTAACATCGATTATGAACGTACTAAGTTTGAGAAGTGTTTACCAAACTTGTTAGTTTCTCTATTATTTGAAATGTTCGTTAGACACATTGAATTGATTGTCTCTTAAATAATGAAAGGTGGCTGTATATGGTATGTGGTGTTGAACCCACAATCATATTAATTACAGTCGCGTGATCCAACCATTATAAAGCTGTAGGTCACATGAAGCATTGGAAGCAAAAGGACCTGAACCTCGATAATCTCAGTTCTCACACCTTCGTGCAGACTCGGCAAAAAATACATTAGCCAACACCTAGGTTTTGTGAAAAAAAACATTAATGCGAATGAAGGAAATGCATTTTGAGTGACATTCTTGCATCTCCTCAGTTCGTGATAATTTCAATTCATTCAATTTCATTCGTGATTTCTCAATAATTCAGCAAAAATTTGTCTGTAGTTTTCACTCTTATTGTTTCCAAGAAAACTTTTCACGATGTTCTTGAAAGATGCCCAGACTGCATATTCTTTCTCCAATAAACTTTGTGAAAAATTGTCATCATTTCCTGATCCTGATTCCTGATCTGATGGCCAACAAATATGCCCTCTTTGATTGATTCTTTGATTTGATTCTTTCGAATTTTCATTTGTTATGGAGTCTGGAATTTTTTTTTATTTTTGTTAAAGGAAAATTCTCCAATATCAAAGAGGTCCTAAAAACTGAACTGTTTCAATATTTTTCCACTTTTCCAATCTGTGGTGGAATAATTGCTTAAACGACTGCAAAAGTTCATTGAACAAAATGGCACTTACTTAAAATTAATTATTTAAATAAAAAATTTAGAAAAAAAAGGAAAAAAATCCGTAATTATTTCCTTGCCAACTCACTAGATCATTTAAAATTGTCTTAGACATATAACTACATTCACTAAAAAAAAAAAAAAAAAAAAAAAAAAAAACAAAAAATTCTCTCGAATCCTATGAATAAGATATAGAAGAGTTCCTCGCACTCTGCAATGTTTCAAGCATTCTATTTTTAGGCCCAACCCACGGGGCGTAAATTTTAATGATGATTCCGAACGCCAGTTCGAGAGGCCTTTACTAGACTTGTCGGTTACTCAAAATGTTCGTCGAACAACCGACGCTTAAATAATGATAGGTGGTTGCATAGGGCTTCAAACCCACGTGCATGATAGTCGCATGTTCTGATCATCATGCCACGGACGGCCGCAAGAAATACAGGGTTCGGCACTCCGATTCCGAACGCCAGCTTGAGAAGCGTTTACTGGACTTGTCGATTACTCCAACGACGGACGGCCATAAGAAATACAGGATTCGGCGCCATTTCAGTTCGGTTACCAGTTAAAAATTCAGTTATTTTGCCAATTTTGATTTATTTTTTATTTAGAAACTTCAGCTTATGATAGAAATATTTCAAATTTGAAAAATAATATGTTATTGTTCGATGTAATCACCTTTAGCGCGGATAATGTCATCTTGTCTGTTTGGAAAGAATTCACAAATACTGCACGAATGTGGTCTGATGATACTTTTTGCTATCGTCGGCCATGGGCAATCTTTAAAGCGTAAACCGTCTCAATTTTTTTTAGTTGATACTTTGCCGTGTAGAGTGAACTATAGGAAAAATCCATTGAGTATTAGTTCGAGGAATATGGTGGCCATTGTTATGAAGGAATGAATCAGGGAACTTTTCCTTGTAAATAATTTTGGGTTCCATGAACTCTATGCTGAGTTTTGTTTAGAATTTTAACTGTTTCTGTCGAACTGTTCACGTATTCAAGATAATAAAGTATCGTTTACAATTTTTTCCACAATAGATTTATTGATTTACTTTTACGTCCTGTTTACAACTAAATTGCCAGTGTTTTAACATCTTTGATCATGATAGACGATTTGTGCATTTCGTGCAGGCGTTAAATTTGACAATTTTTGTATTTTGTAATATGCGTTAAGACATGCTATGTACAGACACATTGAAATTTTTTGCCAACTGAAATGAGATTTGTTGTGGGTTACATTGAATTCTGTCCTTCATCTTTCACCCCATTTCTGGCAATGTTGTGGTATTCTGATGCCCATTTCCATGTCATTTTTTGATGCTATCAGTATTACTGTAATGTGTAATATTCCGATATTCAAACATTTTGTTCACACGGCAATGTAACTGTAAATGTCATAGCTCACTACGATTTTCCAGCCAAATACAAAGCAATAACATTATTGCATTTGAACTCCATTTCTATAGCATTTTTTTAATTGCATTGTGTAAGAAAATGCTTTCTTAGGCTTGTAAATGACATAACAAACTGATGCCAATCAAAAACTGAGTGCGCTGTCATTAGCAGCGTGGTTGCTACAACACTTCGGATGGCTGTCACTGTAGACGTTTTAAAATAAAACACATTTAAATTCTCAGTTTTGGAAAAGCACAGCCAAAACTCCAAATAATGCCGAATTATTTTCAACCCTAGAGCCCTTATCGTAAACTCCTTTCAAAATTAAAGCTAAAGTCAACCACACTTAACATCACATGCAGTGACACATTTTCACTCGCTTTCACTTCTATAAAACATTTTATTTATACACACTGGCATTCGGTACTCACTCGCGTACATTACTGATTATTTCTGTGTTCACAAGGTAAAACGAGTTAAGTGAAGTTAGGATAAAATAAAGGTTATTCGTTATTGTTGTTGTCTTTATTTAGACCCTTATTCGCGTCTAATCTCTAGTCGAAAATTCGGTGTAATTCACAAGTTATGGTCAGTTTTTAAGCGACCGACTTTTGTAAAATAATGTAGTACCTTTAAGAATTAATATAAGAAAGAATAGGTTTCCTGTTTTGCAGTTATTGTTCGTGTCCTTAAACTGTTTGTTGTCGTCTAAGCGTGGTTTCAAAATCCACTGAATTTCGAGTGTTATAGCAAAATTTCATAACAGTTATTTTTTTCTTGAAAAAAAAACTCTAAATCTCAAAATTACAAATTTGTAGTTAATTCACTTCTCCTTGTAAGCAGAGATTTTATTCTGAACTTTGCACAAACACATAAAACATGCGTTGTCCGCACATACATACACAAACACCCATTCACTTGTACTCTTACTTCCACTTACTCTTGCACACACATTTAAAAGTGACAGTTAAATAAAGGGCGAGTGAAAAAAAAACGACACAACATCATTTCATAGAAATAATAATAATAAAAAAAAACATACATTATTCACGTATATGTTTTAAATAAACTGACACAATATTGTTGTGTTATAAATAACTGTATTTTATGTATTTTATAAAATTATATTATACATGCACATCCATTAGCACTTGTATGCAAACACGCACACACACACACAAACACGACCACGTACACATTGTATGTCTCTTATTAGGATAACATACAAGTATAAATTGTATGGTCCTGTTTTGCGTGGCACTCGTATGAGTGCCATTCACTCACACATTGACATAAATTTATCTTGTTGCTTTTGCTTTTGTCTATTCATTTTGTGCTCTGCATTGATGCAGAATGCGAATGTGTTCCGACGACAAAATACTCGTATACGCAATAATTTAAATTCATAAAACATTTTCATTGTTATATTTTGACAGAACAGTAATAGAGGCAGAAGTACTCGTATCAGACGAAAAACAAAAAAAAAAAAAAAATTAAAAAGATATCATAAATTTTCGTTCACTGCATTATGATGATGATGACGATGATGGTGGCGACGATGACGGCAGGATGCTGAGAAGCAGTATTTTTTGTATTCCAACTAGATAGGCATAAAATGACTTTTAAATAATTTCACAATTGATTTATTATTATGCAGCTCTAGCGTTGGACATGAGTTTAAAAATTTAAAGACAAATAATTTTTATATCTTTAGCCGAAGACCCTTTTATGTATATAATAAAAGGACGGTCACAAAACCAGCCAACCTAACGTATAGATGATGCCAGTAGTTTGAAAACAAATTATTTTGGTGTAAAGTGGCAACCTTATAAACTTTATGTTTTAAGTTTTAGGGCGCCACCTTGTTTGGTATTTTCATTTGGGCCATTAAAAATAAACGATCTCAGTGCATTTGTAAACATAGAAAAAATTGGCCACTGTTATATAATTCAACATTTCAATTTGAAATATCTCAGTCTAACCAATATTAAAGCCACGTTAGATTCTATTCCGGGGCAGTCTGTTCCTTCATTGACGACTGTAAAATATTGGGTAATAGAGTTTAAAGAAGGCCATACGTGCTGCCACCATGGACACTGTAGTGGTCGACCAATTGAGATGTCCACGCCAGACACGGTTAAGAAAATCCACAAAGTGGTATTGGGTAATCGTCCGCTGAAAGTAAATAAGCTAGCTGAAATGATAGGCGTTTCAAAACATTCCATACAACGTATAGTAATCAAGATCTGATGATGAGAAAGCTGTGGGCAATATGGGTGCTGTGCTTGCTTTCAATAGAGCAAAAACAGTGTCGTTAAGACGTTTCAGTAGAGCAGTAGAGTTTGATGATGTTTTAGCGCAGTAAAGCCGAATTTTTGCGCCAATTTACAACTACTAATGACACATGGGTCCACCACTTCACACCTGAGACAAAGAAACAGTCAAACCAGTGGACTGGAATGGCAGAAATGTGTTAAAAAAAAAAAAAAAAAGAATAGGCGGTTCCATCTTCAGGCAATGTTTGATTATTATTGATTATTATTATTATTGATTATATTCAGAAAGGAAAAACCATCAACCATCATGATTTATTGCAAAACTTAGGTGATGAAATTATGAGAAAAAAACCGCATTTGGAGAAAAAAAAAGTGTGAATTCATCAAGAGAATGCTGCAATTCACACATCCACTATTCTGATGATTATATTCAGAAAGGAAAAACCATCAATGGCAAATATTATGTTAATTTATTGAAGAGCTTAAGTGATGAAATTATGAGAAAGAGGCCACATTTGGCGAAAAAGAAAGTGTGAATTCATCAAGAGAATGCTACAATTCACTCATCCACTATTGTGATGGTAAAAATTAATGAATTAAAGTTCGACTTGCTTCATCATGCACCTTATCCGTCAGATTAATCTTCCTCGGACTGTTTTTTTATTTCCAAACTTGAAAAAGTGGCTCGGTAGTAAAAGATTTGCCAACAATGAAGAGGTGGAGTCTGCGATTAGTGACCATTTTAATGAGTTTGGCAGTTCTTACTATATACTGGATACCGAAGCTTTTGAATATCGCTAGAAAAAATGCATCGAACTAAAAGAAGATTATTTTGAAAAATGAAGAAACTTTTTCCCAACAATTTTGTGTCTTATTTTTTAGGTAAGCTAGTTTTTGGATTGCCCTTGTGTATCATTTGATACCACAAAAATACAGCACGCAAAATGAGGCGTTTAAAGACTCAATTTTGTTTGAACAAATGCGTTCCATAAGGCGGTGGAGTGCCTGCCTGTTAGGCTGATTAGCCGGCTGGCAGGCTTGTCAATTGTCGCTTTATATAGCATGGTTAGAACGATTCGATTTAGATCAAATATGTGCCATTTTGTTCGGTAAATTATTGCTATTTTGAAAGTGATTCTCTTACGTCTCCCTCATAGAAATCCTTGTCTGTATTGGTAAAAAAACTAGAACAGTAGATTTTCACATTTTTCTATTGAGGCGAATTGTTCTCCGGCAAAATTATGCTAAAGACAAGAACATGTGATAAACACTTAGTGCCAGGTCGGGACTATAAGATGAGTGCATAAAAACTCCCAGCCATACTTCCGCAGCTTCGGGTCAGTCACAATCGATATCTGTAACTTGGCGCTGTCCTGATAGAATACAATTCCTGTCTTGTTGGCCAAAGATGGCAGCCTGTAAGTAACTGTTTTCCTCAAACAGTCCAATTATTGGCAGTATATGCCCTAATTAACAGCTGGGTAGTAGAGGAGCAGCTTATAGTAGGTGATTCCCTGTCAAATCTTGCAAAACACGCAGTAAAGCCATTTTGATTGCCAATCCTTGCTTGGCCACCGTTTGAACCATTTGAATCGCTGAGCGCGATTCCATTACGGCAGTTTTAACGTCGTAAATGACGTAACGTTGTGGTAAATGATACACTTTTCAACAGCTGTCATCTTCGGTTTCACAGATGTCTATTTGGTTGAGATTCAGCAAAGATTTCCTGATGGAAATTCTTTTTGTGTAAGGTCATATATCACCATGCGTGAAGATTATTTTTGGTTCCAAATGGTTTCTTGTGCAACTTTTATCGAAATATGATAGCCGAAATTTACGTTTTCCGTTATTTTATCGACATTTTAGACAATTTGTCTCCTAGAGTGTCGTGCAGCTTTGATATCGAAATTACCGAAGTCAAATCGACGAAACCAAAATTGCACATTTTCACATTTTCAACCAACTTATTATGGTATATTTCGCACTGAATGTGGCAAACACTCCTACATCGCTTCCAAATGATTCATAAGAGTTTCGGGCAAATTCCTTTCACATTCCGAGATTCATATCAATATAGCTGGCTTGTAAATAACAGTAATGATCAAATAACATCAGATCATTAACATACTTCGTTGAATTGTTAAAGATTTGTAAAAGGAACTTATGATAGAAACCTTTTTAATGCCAGTTAATATTAATATCAATGAATATCAATCACACTGCCCACAGTTATGCTAATATTCTCTGCAGTGTTGACAAATTTAACTCTTTTCAACTTATAACAGAATTTGACAAAATTTCGAAATATGGTTAAACTCACTAAATGTGGCAAGCACTCTCGGATTCAGTGAATCCCTTTCAAAGGATTCAAAGGAATTTTGGGCAATTCCCTTCACATTCCGGAATTCATATCAACATAGCTGAGTCGTAAATATAATAACAGTAATGATCAAATAACATGTTTCAATTAATTGTTGAAAATTGTTACGAGGAACTTGCGATAGTGTTGGCAATTTAGCTTTTTACTCACTAAACTCAGCTTTTTTCAACCTGTTTAGCGGCTCAAAATTGGATGGAAGCCTATTTTCTCGCTTTCTTCATAAATTTTATATAACATATACATGTTTTAACTTTTTTTTTACTAAATGTGTTATTGAAATTAATTTCAGTTTATTTTATTTTATAAAAAAAGTTAAAGGAAAACGATATGACTATGAAAAGATCTCGTGGCGTTGAAAAATGGCTCTGAGAGTGGATTAAAGAACTTTGCTATGAAAGAGCTTGGAGAAATGTTTACGAAGTAGAACATATAAGTTATTCGAAATAATCTAGAAACATTTTTTTTAAATTTTGTGTAGAAAATGAATATTTCTCAAGTGCTAAGTTGACGTACCTTTGTTCAAACTACATAAATTTTCTTAGGAAAAATTAACTTTTTCTTGATTTTTTTAGGTTGTTTTGGCTTTTTTATGTTATTATATTCTGGCAACATTGTTTCTACAAATAAGTAATCAACTAAATGCCGTTTGTGACAGTTTTTGTATTATTTCCAGTCAAATCTCTGTTATAGTTAGATCATTAACATCAAAATCGAAATGGATTTGCACCTCCATCCATATAGAAGCCAACTCATGCAACAACTAAATCTGGGTGACCATTCAAAGTGATGTATATGTGCTGAATAAGTGCAACAGCAACAGGTTTTCAATGCTGATTTTTCGAACAAAATTTTCTTTAACGATGAAGCTCATTTCTCACTCAGTGGTTACGCCAACAAGCAAAATTGTCGTGTCGGAGATTTGGGACTCGAAGAACCCTGAAGTGATTGTGGAAAAGCGATTGTATCCGGAAATGACTGTTTGGTGCGCTTAATGGTCTGGAGGCGTCATTGGCTATATTTTTCGAAAATGATGCTGGAGAAATCGTTACCGGCAATTCCCAGCGCTATGGCTGTATGATAGCCGATTTTTTTTTGCCTGAAATTAAAGATTATAAACTGGATGATATGTGGTTTCAACAAGACGTGACAATACCTATACAACACAACTGATTTTGGCTTTACACCATGAGAAGTTTCCAGAAAGTGTAATTTCCCGTTTTGGCGACGTTAATTATCTGCCTAGATCTAGCGATTTGACGCCGTTAGCCTTCTTTTTGTGGGACTACGTCAAAGACCATGTTTACGTAAATAATCCTTAAATGTTAGAGCCTTAGAAAACCCATTATTCATCAAGTTACCGCCGAGATACCGTCCGATGTGTACGCAAAAGTGGTCGAAATTATTTCAAAAGGGTTAGCTGCTGCAACCAATATAGAGGCGGTCATTTAAATGACATTGAATTTCGTACATAGTGGTCAGGTCCAATCATTATAATGAAGTAAAAGTTTCATCGAAATCGTAGCTTTATGTGTGTTTTATTTAACTTTATTTTTGAAACCAAAAAATTTATAACGTTTTACCTTTTTTAACAATTAGAAATAATCTTCTGAAAACCTGTAAAGATACATGTTATGTATATATGTATATCGTTGATTGTCATAGAAACCTAGGTAGATCTAAGCATACTCGTCCACCCATTTGCGCGTTTGTTAACAGCCCGCAGCGATGGACTCATTAGAGGCCTTCTTACAGATAATGCTTAGCTTATCTTTCGTCTGATTCTGTCCGTCGTTATAGTTTAAGACTCAAGAAATATTAAGCACAACGTAATTAATTTTTTTTAAGTTTGTTAATGCTTTCTGTAACAATTTTCGGTAATTCTCCATGAGTTAAGTAAATATCACCCCTTTTTGGAAATGCCCTAAGTGGGTGACCTTAATCAGTTTACCTAATATTTCAGTACTTGGAAATATGTATTCAACATTACATTCACTGCACTTCTTGGCAAATACTTTAGCTAGTATAGACTTAATCGCTTGATATTTATCAATTTGCTTTATAAAATGCCCAAATCTCAATTTCCTGCAAATGACATAGGCTGCATGCAAGGCAGGGTAGAATGGCAATACTTGATAAAGCCAGCACCTCATAATTGTGAACCTGTTTCATGCAGGCAATCGTAACTATTTTGTTATCATTAACATTTTCCATTGAAGAGCAGCATGGAATGATAACGATTGCATTGCTCTTTCGTTTTTCATTCAGTGATTCTCTGGGCAATTTTCCATTTTCATTTACTTGCTAAGTATTTTTATCTTTGCCTTTATTTGTGTGGTTTACCGCAGTTTCAGTACGATGTTTTTTCCTCTTTTTTTATCAGTTTAATTTTGCTTTAACTTGTGGTTTCTTCTATGCTGCCAGCACTATCTATGTATTGTTGTTGTTGTTACCATCCGTCTATGTTGTTTGCTGTGTCGTTGGTGGTGTTGTTTGCATGCAATGGATATAGTTTTGTTTCCGTTCGGTTCGGCTCTTTTTTAGGTTTTGATACCCTTGTGTCTCTAACGTGACCAAAATCAACTGGAACACGACAACATGGCCAACAGCAACATCGACGACACCGACACCAACACCAACAACAACACCAACAATAACAAAATGTAGAAAAAGGCGAAAAAGTGTGCCATGGGTATGTGCCACTAAATCTTATTTTGTTCAATTTCTGTTCTGTTTTCCACTTTGTTCTGGTGTCGTTCTTTTTTTCTTTTTGTTAAGGGCTGGGTTATTTTCTCTGACACGGTGTTACAATTTTTCTAGTCGTTCTTGGCGTTTTGAAGGTGAACAACAAAAAGAAAACATTTTATAATATTCGAAGGCGAACTAAAACTCAGAATAAAAGCGAAACTCTGAAATATTTGTTTAATGCTTATATATCACAGTGGTTTTGGAGGTCAATTTAGTGTCATTTATTGGGAACACCATTCATCTGCTTATTTGTTATTAAAAATCATTGAACTTCGGTTTGGTTTTGTATGAATATCTTACCATTACAATACATAGTTTGTGGTTCCCTTAAACTTATTTAAATTTGTCGCACATTTAATTACATTTGAACACAATTTAATTTCTCCATAAATTGATATGCCGTATTTTTAAGCCAGCTATTTTCAGATATGATTAAAATATTCTGCCCTGTTAATTAAGGAAATATTCGAAATTTTTTAGGAAATATATTTGAGTTTTTATTTCTGCAATGCCATTAAATTGATCACCTTTTATGCTATTTTCTGTAAAACTAAATAACAAAAATCACAGAATAAGCCATAATTAAGTTTTTTTTCGGAATTTCTTGAGAAAATTAAAAAGTTCTCGGTATTTTTTACACTCTCTAGTTCCGGTGTGATCAGAAAATAACCGTTATTTTAAAATTTAAAATTAAAATTTTTTAAAATTTTTTCTGTTATGTTATCAGCCATTTTGGATTGTCAGTTTGTTTTTGACAGATAAAAAGGTTAGTCGTGTTTTGGTGTGCTCTTCGATTTTTTACTATTCGAAAAAATGGATCAAAGAAACTGTATTAAGTTTTGTGTAAAAAATGAAATTAAATGTAAAAGCACATTTCAAATGTTGACAGTGGCGTTTGGCGAGTCTACTATGAGCAGAACACAAGTTCAATAACCTGTTTAAGGAAGGCCGAGCAGATGTCAATGACGATGCTCGTCCTGGACACCCGAGCACGTCAACAACCGATGAAAGCATTGAAGCAGTGAAGAAAATGATTTTGGATAATCGTCGAATCACTATTAGAGAGGTTGCTGATGATGTTGACATATCGTTCGGCTAAAGCCAAGCAATTTTTAGGGATGTTTTAGGCATGAAACGTGCGGCAGCGAAGATTGTTCCAAAATTGCTAAATTTTGAACAAAAACAACGTCGCATGAACATTCAGGAGCTGTTGAACGTCGTCACGATAACTCAGATTTTTTCAAAAAGGTCATAACTGGTGACGAATCATGGCTGTATGGCTATGAATTTGAAACCAAAGTCCAATCATCCCAATGAAAGCGTCCAGAAGAGCCAAGACCGAAAAAAACACGTCAAGTTCGGTCAAATGTGAAGGTTTTGCTCACTGATTTCTTCTATTACAATGGCGTGGTGCATCATGAATTCTTGCCACAAGTACGACCTTGTCAATAAGGGGTATTACATTGCGCCGTTTGCGCAAAGCAATTCGTCAGAAACGCACAGAATTGTCGAAAAACCAATCATGGATTATAATGCACCAGTTCACACATTGATGCTTGTGCGTGAGTTTTTGGCCAAAAACAAAACCGCACTCATGCCTCAACCACCGTATTCACCGGACTTGGCCTCCGCTGAATTTTTCCTCTTTCCAAAACTGAAGACACCGATAAAAGAAAAGCGTTTTGCTACGATTGAGGAGATTAAAGAAAAATTGAAACAGGAGCTGTTGGTAATACCAAAAAGAGCGTTTCAGAAGTGTTTCGAGGATTCGAAAAAACGCTGGCACAGGTGTATTATATCTGAGGGGGATTACTTTGAAGGGGACAAGATAGTTATTGATGAATAAATAAATACTTTTTGAAAGAAATAAAAATAACTGTTTTAGTTTGATGCTAGAAGACGGCTCATTGTATGGACCTTTCTACATCAGACAAATCGAAAAAATATCATTCACACAGAAGGGAATGAAAGTTTTATTGTTCGCCACCGAATATTTGATGAATCGTAGATATTTTCGTATAATCCGCTATCTTGTATTTGCTGAAATTTTTAGAAGAAAGAAAAAAATCCAACTGCCAAACACAGATCATTCTCCACCATGGTTCCTATGGTCGATTCAAATAAGTGAATTTTTGATTTGACATTCAATGTCTTCATATCATTTCCTGCACATCGTAAACAAATTGTAAGATGAACTACTTTCAATGTCAGGAAAAGCGGATAACATTTTCAAAACTGTCATTGTTTGGAGTGGAAAATGAAATTGTATTAAAGTTCATGCAAAATATTATTGTATGTATTGAAAATAATATTATATATGTTATATCATTATTGTTCAAAACAAACAAAGTATATTTCATGACAGCTGTTTATTGTAACTTCACCCGAGTAAATGAAAGTGCTAAAATGCAGCATCCATTAGGAAGCATTTAAAGTGTTTCATGATTGGTAAATTACGATAATTATCGTAAATCTTTATAAAACTTCCTGAAACTTGGTCCAGCCTAGTATTTCGCCAGCTAGGCATGGAATATACTAAATTGAACTATCAACGGGAATTCAATTTTATCACTTTACCTTCTTTATGGTCGTCATAATCGCCAAGATTATATAGAAATTTGAGGAGAATGGGAGGGTTAGATATTGTCAGGCCAGTGCATCATTGCAATATATGGACTGGCGAAAACATCGCTTCTGTTGTTGAAAATGTGAGTTTGGACATATCTTACGGCTCATCATGGCGAACTTGCATTTGGATTTACACCTCCATCCATATAGAGTCTAACTCAGGCACCAACTAAACCCGGCTGACCAGTCGAAGATTTGCTGATTGAGGTGCTACAGCAACAAGCTTTCAATGTTAACTTTTCGAACAAAATTTTCTTCAGCGATGAAGCTCACTTCTCACTCAGTGATTACGTCAAAAACCAACATTTTCGCATATGGGTATCGTAGAACCTGGAAGCGATTGTGGAAAAGCTATTGGAAACCGGAAAAAGTGACTATTTGGTTCGCATTATAATCTGGAAGTGTCATTAGGCCATATTTTCCGAAAATTATGCTGGAGAAATCGTTGCCGTCAATTCACAGCGCTATGGCTGTATTTTTTCTTTTTTTCCATTATTTATTTATTAAACTAACAATAAGTTTTCGTATCCCAAACTAATAACTAATAATTAATTCAGTCCAACCATAGCTGGACTAAAAGTTATGTTCTACTGTTACTACTGTTGTCTGCATTCATCCTTTTAGTATTCGGCTGAAAAATATCGTCTCCCTCCTTCTTAATCGCATGTATCCTCAGTCATTTAATATGTTGCGGGCCAATAGATTTCGATGATCGTAGTTTTCTCGTGATCTTAGTTTTAACCAATGGCACATTTAAATCGTTGTGGATGTTCACTTAAGATTTCCGTACTAGCTTACGTAAGATTTTCTCACAAGTTGTGTTTAAAAAGGTGTGCTGGCGGTATTAAATATTTTTTTGGATAAAATAGAGTTACCTCACGAATAATATTTGTATTGTGTTGTACAGTTTCTAAATGAACATATGGAAAGCTTATTAACATTATAACTCTTATAAAAAGGAATATGAAAGTCCAGTGGCCTTCTAGTCGACTTACCCTTAAACACAACGGAACTACTGTGCTAAAAACACACGAATCCGTCTAACAAATAATGCCAAGTAAAATAAAAGTTTATCAGGAATGATATGTTTTCTTCGTATGATTTTGTACAAATTTAAAACTTGCCTTAAAATAGTTTACACATTGGAAGTGTTCCTAACCAAATCTATTAAATACCACCCAAGATTTTAAATAAAGAATAAATGGTTCGAATATTATAAAAAGAAAGTCTTAGTGGATAATGTTCTTAGTGTTAGGTGCACAACTAAGTTATCGCTATTTTTGATTAATTGAAAGTATTGTCCATCGCCAGCTACTACATTTTCCCATCTTTTGGGCAAATCTCAATTTCCGTTCGTTCGTGTCGAGGCTATCCACGAATCTAGCGTTGTTATGCTGAAGAATTACTTTTTCGTGCCTCTTCGCATATTGTGGGTGTTTCTCACTCATAACTCGGCTCAATTGCATTAATTGAAGTCGATACCGATTCCCAGTGATGGTTTCGCTTGGTTTCAACAATTCGTAATAAATAACACCGACCTGGTTCCAGCAAATACTGAGCATAACGTTCGCAGCGTGAATATTCGGCCGAGGAGACGACGTAGAAGCGTGACCGGACAGCTCTATGACATTCTTTTGTTTGGATTGCTGTAATGAATACATTTTTCATCATCCGTTACAATACGATAAAAAAACCCCTTCCTTTTTTGTCACTAAAGCGGTTGTTCACAAGGGAAAAAACGACGCTTGAACTCATAAGGAACCCAACTTCCTTGATTTTGAATCATTCCCAATGCATGCAGTTGCTTGGAAATGGCTTGACAGGTAAATTCTAATACTCTACCTGCGTTTGAAACGGATCAAGCAATGCCGTCATTTCAATGCCTTCGAAGGTTTTTCGCCTTCTGTCACGCGAACGGTCATCAACATCAAAATCACCATCTTTAAAGCAACGGAATTAATCTCGACACGTTGTTTCACTTAAAACAGTATCTTTGTAAACGTTTTGAAGCTCTCGATGAGCGTCAGCTGCCGTCTTCTTTGAATGATGGAAGGAAATCAATACTTCCCGCATATGACGATTATTTGACACAAAATTATACATATTCATACAACCCGAGGAAACGAAAAATATCACATATTCAAAAGAAAATCACTATTGTGTCAAGACGGTATGTTTACTATATGCCAAAGCTTGGCTCATGACGTTTAGGTTTAGGTTTAGGCAGAATTTACCAGCACTTACAGCTGGCGCCATCTATTGGCAAACAGCGGTAACTTAATTGCGCACTTAATAATTGGATTTAATTTTTGTGTGAGGAAGTTTTTTCATACAAGACAAATTCTTCTTAATTGTGACACTTGTGAAGTATGGCGTCATGGACGTAGTATCGGTTTATCACCATTTATGGTAGATATGTCATGGAGGAAGGTGAATTTCCCGAAGCCCATGAAGATTTGGCCGCCATCGAAAAGGATTACGAGAAAATTGCCATGTACTGTGGTGACGGTGAAGGTGAAAGTGCTGAAGAATACTAAGAAGGTTCTAATTTGTAGATCCATTGTTAAATCCATTTGTAATTTTATTTTGCCAGAGAGTAACAAAACAACTGATATGAACGAATACATTTTTTTGTAAAATTTATAATCGCTTTTGTACATTTTTTTCACTGAAAATGAGTATTTTCTACGCTCACATCTAGGCGGTCCCTTAATAATTTCATACATTTCATGTAAGACCTCAAAGCAACATATTGTCTTCTTGCTCTCATCAAACTCTTTAAAGCCACTGTGCAAAGTAATGCCAAGTAAAAGAGAATTTTGCATGGTATGTTATGTTTTTATATTGCAATTGTTTTTAGTGAAAAATTTCTTTTTTGTGGAACAAAAAAAAAAAAATACAAATAAAAAAACTAAAAAAAAAAAATAACTAAAACATTGTGCGTTCACGAATGTTTGTATTTATTTTATTACAAAAAAAAAGGAAAAAACTTTAAGTTCTCTTACTATGTCGTTTTCATTGTTGTTTCCTTTTTTTCTATCTTTTCATGTTGTGTTGGCAGTGACACACATTTCGATAACAAAACAAAAAAGGAACATGATGAGAAAGAAAAGAACTATTGCATGATTGTATGGAATGCCATTTAAGTGGTTACAATTAAGCTAGAAACAGAAAGTGAGCAAACCCAAACACACACACTTGTTTTCCTACCAAAATGTGTGTTAACGTCTATGGAATTAATAAAAGCTTTGTCTTTGCGCTTTAGAAGGAACTAAATGTGCATTTTCGCTGATATAAGCAAGTGAATTTTGGCCACAAAATGCAGGATTATCGAATTATCCACAAAAAATATATTCATACAACATTTACTAGGGAGATACTGTGTACGCTCAAAGATGATTTGGAAATACAACAGCATGAAGCTTTTTTTGTTCTAACTAACACTTTGAGATCTGACCTAAAATTGCTTAATGAGATGTCCAATAAAACTAACTAACTGTCCGAACATATCAGCTACCAAGAAACAGCGAAACCTCAAGCGGACCCTTTAAGACCGAACTAGAGACATCCGAATTTAATTTAATTTATTCCACACCCGTCGATTTGTAATATCTCTTGTCACTCTCTTGTATGAAATATCTCTTGTCACTATCTTGTAATATCTCTTGCCGAAAGCTTTCTCTTGCATTCTAGCAGTGAATATTGCCCCACAACTCTGGCTTACAAGGCCCATTACAGGTTATTCTGAGCTTACTTATCCAATCTCAATCATATAAAGTTGTGTATATGATCCCGATGAGCACCTAAAGAAAAAAATATTGAAACCCCGAATTGTTTTCTTCTATAGAAAATAAGGTAAATATCCCGTGTAGCGCAGCACAAGAATATACTCAACAAATTCCATTTGTTTTTCCCTCAATTTAATTCTTTGGGAGAATAGCTGTCGCATTACTATCCCCCATACGCATACGCCCCATATACGCATACGCACGCGAAGCCGAAACTGTTACTCTATAGATTTTCAGCACCCGGTTCCAATGAATGCAATGGCTTTGGAGCCCGAAAACTCTACCAGCAATTTAAGTTTCAAGCAATAATTTGCGTAATGCTCTTATTATGGGCCCTACACCAACTGATCAGGCGAAAACTCAGTTACGGGTTCTGGTGATCCTCAGGCTACCAGCCAAGCTCGGCGGTGTGCAGGTAACCTGATTTAAAAACCATGCGTAGCGAGATTAGCCACCCTATAGTAAAGGAGTGCAGACTGAAATTTTTACATATCTGCAGATCTCACGTGGATGAAACGGTAAATATTATATTGCAAGGATACCCACCAGTGGGAGGCAGGCGGAAAATATAAATCCATTCCGCTCGACGACAGTGAACGGTAATTATGTAATTTAGATATGAGGATTGGTCACACTTGGCGGAACTGGTAGCCCTTTAGCAAAAGAGTGCTAACAGAAGTTTTCACATACCTGCAAATGCGGAGACCTCAGGTAGATGGAACGGCCAATACTACATTGCAAGGATGTAGTACCCCACCGGTGATAGGCAAGTGAAAAATCCAAACCCAGTGTACAGTAACCCTGTAATATGAACGTACAATTCACTATTAGTTTTTTCCCAACTTTCTTCTGTCTTCTTTGTTAGGTAGGCCAATTTTGGTACCGTCCTCGTAACCACATTGCGTTTGGTCTGGACTATAAGATGGAACTCTAGAGCTAAGTCATATTTTTCAGTGTTATTAAACGCTCACGAGTAAAAATAGGGCTGTCGCTTTCAAATATATATAAAATTGAGTGATCTCAATTACATCAAATATCCAATATTTTCCGTGATAATTTCTTGCCATTTTTAAGGAAGTTCCATTGCGCTTTTCTCACAGAAAACAATTGGGGTTGTCGATCTTCAGAAATCTCCCTATGAGACGAATTTTTCACCAGCAAAATTAACCGCAATAGAAAGAAACAGATGGTAATCACATATCAGGTCAGGTCACCAGCAAAATTACCCGCAATAGATAGAAACAGATGGTAATCACATGTCAGTTCCGGACTATGAGATGGAGGCATAGTAAAGTGCAACCACCTCCTGCAGCTTCTGCCGAGTCACCACCAATGAGTGTGGCCTGGTGAAGAACAATTCTTCACTTGCTGGCCAGAGCTGGCGTCTTCTGCGTGATTAGTTCCTTTAGAAGATCCTATTGCTGACAGTGCAAGTTTGTGTTAAGAGTATCGACGGAGGTGCCAACTTCTGTCAACCTCATCAAATACACAACAAAATCTTCTTAACCGTTAATCCAAATAAGCCTACCGTTTTCGCCGACTCACCAAGATTCTGCAACGACCATTTTTGCTTGATGTTTCGTTCGTAAGGTCTTTCCCGCTTTTACTTGCGAAGCACCAACACATTAAGCTTCTTTTTCTATGCAGCCTTACTCTAGCAGTGCCAAATAGTTTTTCTTGTGCAATGTTTAACTTCTGGGCAATCGAAATAGTCCTTACATGACAGGTCGCACTTGATGATTTCCATTATTTGATCGACATTTTCGACAATGGACCTTCTAGAGCGAGGTGCGTCTTTGACATCAAAATTACTGAAATGAAATCGACGTAAATGAAATTGTGTATAAATGACTGTTACAGAATCATAATTATAAGCACTGTTCACATTTTCAGTTGCCTGACTTCCCGTTTTCTCCCGTATCGATGAAAGTTTTAAAATATTGCGTTTTTTTCCTTCGCTGATATCCCTCAGATATAATACACTTGTGCCAGCGTTTTCAATACAGACTTTTTGATATTTCCTTGAGCTCTCTCAGTGATTCAGTTTTATCCCCTCAATCGTCGCAAAACGCTGTCCTTTCATGGGTCTCTTCAATCTTGGGAACAGGAAATAGTCGCAGGTGGCCAAATCTGGTGGCTGAGGCATGATAACGGTGTTGTTTTTGGACAAATAATCTCTCACATACAAAGATGAGCGAGCAGGTGCATTATCATGATGCAGAAGATATGAATTTTTTTCACAATTCCGGGCGTTTTTGCGTATTGTTCCACGCAAACGGTGCATAACTTCAAGGTAATACTCCTTATTTATCGTACGACCTTGTGGTAAGAACTTCTGATGCACTACGCCATGGTAATCGAAGAAACAGTGAGCAAAATCTTGACATTTAGTGTGCTTTTTTTCTGGTCTTGGCTCTTCTGGACTCTTGCATTGGGACGATTGGGCTCTGGTTTCGCTGTCATAACCATACACCCATGATTCGTCACCAGTTATGACCCTTTTAAGCCAATCCGGATCATCGTTGACGTCATTCAGCAATTCCTAAGCGATATTCATGCGATGTTGTTTTTGGTCAAAATTCAGCAATTTTGGAACGAACTTCGCTGCCACACGCTTCATGCACAAAATTTCCGAAAAGATTGCATGGCATGAGCCAACCGATATGTCGACATCCTTAGCAACTTTTATAAATGTGTTTCGACGATTCTCCATAACAATTTTTTTACTTTCGCAACATCTTCATCGGTTGTTGATGTGCTGGGCCGTCAAGAAGGAGCGTCGTCATTCACATCTCGACAATCTGTAAAAAGCTTGTACCACTTGTGAACAGTTTTTTTGGATCAGAGTACTCTCACTGTATGCCACTGTCAACATTTCAAGTGCTTGAGCACTTAATTCCATTTTTTACACACAATTTGATACAACTTCTTTGATCCATTTTTCTCGATAGCAGAAAATTGTCGAACACGCAAAACACTTGCCTTATTTATGCCTCTTACAAACAAACTAAACATGCTATATGGATAAAACCGTCAACATATCGTCGAGACGAGTGTACCAACATAAGAAACAAAATAATAATCAAAAGTCGAATGTACGCAGCCCCCGAAATTTGAAAAATCACCTTCTTTTTAACACACCTCGTATATATTTTTCCATAAATAGTTATTTTTCACACATGATGGGAAATATAAGTAGAACAAATATTACGTATAAAAAGTTCTGGAACTTGATTCTAGGACTAATGTTGATGGGAATCGATTCTAAAAAATTTTGCTTGGAAGTATCGGCTTATCACCAGATAAATGGTCATATACATTTTGTCTTTTTTGCCCAATTTTCAACTGTTTTTACAAACATTTAAGGCAGTTGCATTAAAGATAGCATGAGCTGAGATGACGGTTTTTTGGTGCTACATCTGTGCTTACAAGAATGAACGAGCTAATTTCAAATTTTCCGTTTTGGGATATTAGATCTATTTTGACAAATCCCTATTAGGGAAGTCTATTATAACTTCCGAAATATATGTGAAAATTGAAAACTCTCATAAGCGATAATACGCGTCATAAGGATATAAATAATAACAACAAAAAGTGCGCTTTTAATTATATCAATAATTAGAGATATTAAGACATTTATCAAAAACCGCTGTTTTGAACAAATTTTTATAACTGTTGAACCATATTGAATTTTGGAAGGGGAATTGGCCGTAAATATGCATCGAAATTAGTAATGGTTTTTCATTTTTCAATTTCAAAAGTAAAGTTAACAAAAGTAAAATTAAATTTTATTTCATTATAATGCTTGGACCTGGCCATTATGTAAGAAATACAATGTCATATAAATGACCGCCTCAAGATTGGTTGCAGAAATGGATCCTTTTGAGGTAGTTTACGACCACTTTTTCGCACATTTCGGGCGGTATTTCGGCGATAACTTGACGAATGTTGGTTTTCAAATGCTCCAACGGTAGGAATTATCCGCGTAAGCAAGGTCTTTGACGTAGTTCTACCAAAAAAAGTGTAACGGCGTCAAATCGCATGATCTTGGTGGTCAATTGATGTAGTCAAAACGTGAAATCACGTTTTCTTCAAACTTCTCATGCAATAAGGCCAAAATTGGTTATATTGTGTGGCTCGTGGCACCGCACAGTGGGATTGCTTCATACATTTTTTTGGAATAAATATAAGGAGTTGTCGTAGAGTCTTGAAATTCGGCATAGAGCGTTTTATGACGTAGAGTAGCAAAAATATAAAGTTTCATCCAAATCGACCACGCCCATCGGCCACCGCCCATACAACTAAAAATGAAATTTTCGTATACATTTTTTTCTGATAGGTAGAAATTCTTGTAACTTGGCATGGATCATCTGTACTACGAAAACAAAATTTTTGGAAAGTTCCATCTAAATCTGCTACGCCCACCGCCCACCATAAACTTGATGCGAGCGTGCAACAAGGAAATTTCCAATTTGAGGGCATCGGTATCAATTGGTCGTGCTGCAACTACGTCTAAGTTGTTCATTTGTGTTGGTTTTGCTTTACAAATGTAGCAAACGGCTGCTGACGAGGTTTTCGTAAGTAAAAGTGTGCACCATATACGTGTTTTGTCTTTATTTCTTTGCTTAATTTGTAGCGTAATTTCTTGCGACTTTTTTCATAAAATTTATAACTTTGTTCAGCAGTATAAAATCTTATAAGGATTTTTTTCTATAAATCGCAATAATATACTCCCTTCCTTCATTTTATTGCAGTCAGAGCATGGAGGTCGCCGGAGCTAACCTTTTTTTCGTAGGCTTAGGCGACCAAACATGAAAGAAGGAAGACGAAAATGGTCCAAGACGAACGGCTTATTGTGGAATCACAAAAGATTAATGTAAATATGACTATAACGAGGCAGGCACAACGGCCTACTTTAAGAAGATCGAGCAGTTACCGCAAAATTGTTGTATTAAATTGGAACAAAGTTGAAGGCTGAAGGCCTCTGTCAAGGTATTCACGTAATGAAGAGGAGTTTTCGAAAATTCATACTTTTGGCGACAAGGCGAATAATTGAGGGATCAAAGGTGAACCGTTCCATAGAAAATTGTGAAAGCATAAAGTAGTGTATTCGCGTAATGCTAAGAGATATTCTGAAATTCAGTCCTATAAAATATAAATAAAAAGAAAAGAGGGCATAAATGACAGAACCACTTGGAAGCAAAAAAAAACCCAAAATCCTGAAATTACAATCAAGCATTCTATCATGAAACATAACGAACATGTAAATTTCGAGTTTAGACAAGAAATAATTGGGACAAAAATTTAATTAGACGGGATCTGGCAGAAGCTAAAAAGACCATACTTAAGGAGAGCATTTCTCTTGCGGCCTGTCCACATAAACTTTCCACAATTCACGTTTTAAGCATAAAATGGGAAATAATTAAGCCGTCCCATCAAACTATAACAGAAACTAAACCACAGGTTCATTCCTCTAAGGTCGTTGTCGCGCAACGTTAGGAGATGTTCTGAAACTCATTCTTGTAAGACATAAACAAGGAGGAAAGAGGCACAACCGCTTGGAGCTAAATGAAGGAAACTAAATTCGTAAAAATCCAAAAAATGCAAATTTTGAGTTCAAACAGGAAACAAATGGGACAAAAATTGAATCAGTTTAGATCGGAAGGCTGAAGCTGAAAAGACCAGGCATAAGGAGCACACATGGAGACCCACATGGATTTTACAGAAATTGCGTTTGCAGGGAAATGTCTCAGATGAGAAGGAACCAAAAACTATGCTTTCATTATTGGGAGCTCAAAAGGATGCGGAATAAAAAAATACCTTCCCAGAAATATCACAGATGAGAAGGAACCAAAAACTATGCTTCTATTATTAGGAGCTCAACTGAAAGCGGAATACAAAAAAGTACCTTCCCAGAAGTATCGGAGATGAGAAGGAACCAAAAACTATGCTTTCATTATTAGGAGCTCAACTGGATGCGGAATAAAAAAAAAATACCTTCCCAGAAATATCACAGATGAGAAGGAACTAAAAACTATGCTTTCATTATTAGGAGCTCAACTGAATGCGGATTGAAAAAAATACCTTTCCAGAAATATCACAGATGAGAAGGTACCAAAAACTATGCTTTCATTATTAGGAGCTCAACTGGATGTGGTATAAAAAAAATACCTTCCCTGATAAAACCGTTGAAGTTAGAAACGTAATAATTTGCAAAGAGATGCATTTGCTAGTGCCAAATAAACTGCAGAGTTAAATTTTTTACTTAAAATATGGAATCACGTGTACAAAGTAGAGAAGACTTGCTGCTTAAATATAATTGGCATAGTCAAGTTTTTTTTTTTATTAAAATTAACAAACAAAAGTTAATTACGAAATTAGATAGACATACTGATAACCAAAATTTTAGTATACTTTAAGTACATCTACCATGTTTCTTTGGCAATAACATTTTTCTAGTACAAAATTCCATCGAAATCAATTATTTTCGTCCTTTGAATTATTTATACTCTTTCCCAACTAGACTATATATAATTCATGTATACCATATAATTTATGCATTCCATATGTTCATTACAAGAAGATTTGGTTATCCGTAATTTATTCCTTTAAAACATCAACAATAATGCCCTTCTTCCTCCCCCACTAATCCTAACCTTTAAATAAGTAAGTAAGTGAGTGGGACAGATAAAAGTTCAATAATTTAAAAGTTCAAATGTTTTTCAGTGGGTTGTGGTGCTAAGCCGTTGTGTTTAAATCTAAAATGTTGTAAGCTTTTTTCCGTCGTTTCTTTTTGTTGTTGTTGTTGGAGTGAGAATATAAATAAAACGGGGTTATAACAGCCATAATAATCGTATAAATATGAACACACGCTTATATGTAGAAATTTAAGCCAAAATTATTGTACATAACTCACTCAGACCGTAACAATAACATACAGACATAGAAACGTACACACATACACACACGTACAAACACACACACACACATATATACACAGACATCACGCACACACTGACGAACGGTGAGAAATATACACAAACAGTGTTCACACTCACTTCAACCATACACACATATACATATATATAGCTCGCGTGTAGACATTCACATATACATACGTTTGTGTATTGGTTTGCAAGACATTCATAGTTGATATGCATACATACATACATATGTGTATAGAAAATATTTGTATATATAAGTATGCATATATATGTACATAGAGAATAAGTTAATAGATATGCAAGTATCGTAGATATGTTACAGCTGCTAAAATTTCAATACATTTACAATAAAATTTAGTTTGTTGTACTTTCATTTCATTGTTGTTTGTTTGTTTATATATTCGCGTATGTGGGTATGTATGGAAACATACATATGTGTCCCTACATATGTATGTAAGGGGTTATCCATTTAGTGGTTTCGAAACCGCCGGTCTGGCAAGGCTGTCACCTGTTAGATACCTGTCATTTAAAGTGTTATTTATTTAGTAAAAGGTATACAGTTTATAAATATGGATCGTTTAGTAACCGCAGAACGCGTAACAGTGGACAGTTTTCGTGCATTACGAGGTAATTATGGTCGTCATAATTGACCTACTGTGCAAGAAATTGGCAAGATTATAAAGAAATTTGCAGAGAATGGAAGCTTTACAGATGTGGTCAGGCCAGTGCCGAAAATATCGCTTTTGTTAGTGAAAGTGTGGCTGATAATCCAAATTTGAGGATTCCACGTTATTCTCAGAAATTGGGCCTACCTTAAGGCTCATTATGGCGAATTTTTGCATTTGGATTTGTACCCCCAATCCACATAGAGGCCAACTCACGCAACAATTAAAGCTGGATGACCATTCACAATGCCGTAGATATGCTGATTGGGTTGCTACAGCAACAGGCTTTTAATGCAGATTTTTCGAACAAAATTTTCTCTCAGCGATCAAGCTCATTTCTCACTCCGAATAGCAAAACTGTCACATATGGGGCTTGGAGAACGCAGTAGTGATTCTGGAAAAGATATTATTTTCGGAAAAAGTGTCTCTTTGGTGCGCATTATAGTCTGAAGGCTTCGGTTTCTCCAGCATCATTTTCAAAAAATATGGCCCAATAATATTTTTTGAAATCGATGCTGGAGAAACCGTTGCCGTCAACTTACATCGCCATGGCCGTATGCTAACCGATCTTTTTTGGCCTGCAATTGAAGATGGTGAACTAAATGATATGTGGTTTCAACATGATGGTGCCACGAGCCACACAATACGACCAAGTTTGGTCATTATTGCATAAGAAGTTTCCAGGAAGTGTAATTTCTCGTTTTGGGGAAATTCAATTGGCAACCAAGATCGTTTTTTGTAAGGCTACGTTTAAGGTCGTTTTTACGCAGAAATACCCCAAACGTTGGAGCAACATTCGCCAAGTTATCGCCGAGATACAGCCCGAAATGTGCGAAAAAGTGGTCGAAAACTGTCTCAAAAGGACTCACTGCCGCTGCTGCCAATTTAAAGGCGGTTTTTTAAATTACTTTGTATTTCGTACTTAATGGCAGGGTCCAAGCATTGTAATGAAATAGAAGTTTCATCGAAATCAAAGCTTTTATTTAACTTAACTTTTAAAACCGAAAAATGGATAACCCGTTATGTGCCTTATTTTCTATTACTCAATAACAATTGACTATTTATTTGTTATTTATCATTTGTTTTTCACATTTTTTGTTCCTTTTTTTTCTTTATCTTTTTTAGTTGTTGCTGTTATTGGTGTTGTTGTTTTGCTCGTTGGCATTGTAAAATATTTGCAAATCTCTAACTAAGTACAAAGGAAAACAGCAACAAACGGAAATCATTCAAATTTGCCATTCGAATATTGTAAATTTTGCATTATTTATAGCGATTTGCAAGCGAACAAATTTGGCAAAAGAAAACGAAAGAAATCCACAAATCTGTTGTCACGCAAAAAAAAAAAATCAAACACAAAATTGTGATTGAGTATTGGAAAACAAATCTAGGGCTTTGCTTAACCGTTGCTCTGGCCATGCACTTTCATACATACATATGTTTTCGTACACGCTTTACATATCTAAAATGTTCATAAACGACAAACAACAACATACGATATTGTATAATTTTTGATTCAATGATTTCATATCGTCGATTTGATGTTTCAGTTTCGTTCAATTTTTTTTTTTTTTTTTTTTTTTTTTGGTTTTCGGTCAGGATTAAGCTGATATGACATACCTTCAACTGCTGCTAATCCAGTATTGTTTGAGTTACAGATTTACATTGAAGTTGTTACAGCGTTGATGATTTAGCTTCCTCCAATTGCGTTGCTGGTATTTTTCATTGATTTATTGAGTTTTTTTTATAAATATTTAACGGTTGTCACATAAAAAATCACACACAATCACATTGTTGTTTTATACTTTTGTAGTTGATCGTATTAAAAAAAGTTGTGTTTTAGTTAAAAATTCTATTATTTGTATTTGGATTCATTAATTCCACTTCCATTGTCAGAGATTTTTTATTACTTTATAAAAGACAACCGGAACGAAAACGAAAATATTTTACCAGCTAACATGGAGCGTATGAGTGATGGATTTATAAAGTAGTTTTGAAACGAAACAAAGCCGTGAACCATCTTCCCTACCTGTTTGTTAAACCATTAACTAAATCATTGCTTTCAAAAAATGACGAAACACATTAAACGCCGAGTGAATTGTGTCAATATATATATATATATATATATTTATATATTTTTTTTTTTTTTTTTTTTTTTTTTTTGGTTCATGAGAAACATTTTTGTCCATTTCGCAAAATTTGGAAAAAATTGAACTATTAACGACATCCCTTTTGGTACCTTCCCCACAAACTAGATCCTTTACAACCATATCGCTGTCTTTAAGTTCACATATTTTATTCAATTCCACCAAATGCACTCACATTTGATAAACGGTAGGCGTTTACAAACTAGATTGAGAATGAAAATGGGCCACATTGTCACGTCCCTTCTGATGCCTCCAATATAATAAGAGTGTCCCAACAAGAACGCAAGATTTAAATTGAATTCAATTGTTTCTCTGGCTGTATGACATGTGGCGCCATCTTGTTGAAACCACATGCCCTCCACATTCATTTCTTCAATTCTAGGCAAGAAAAGTCTGGTTATCATTTCACGATACCGAACACCATTGACTGTTTGCACTTGACATGCCTCATTTTCATAAAAAAAAGGTCCAATGATTCCTTCAGCCCAAAATCCACACCACACAGTGAAACGTTGAGAATGCGTTTGCTTCTCGTGAATCACTCGAGGATTTTCCTCACCCCAAATGCAACAATTCTGCCTATTGACGAAGTCGTCAAGATGGAAATGGGCCTCGTCACTGAAGATGTCTTTGCATCAACAGACCCAGTTTTGGCAAATTTATCAATTAATCTCTTTACAGTTGGCTCTTTTGGAGCATTATTGTGACCCCTATTTGATCGCAATTTGCGATCTATAACCGCAAAACTTTCACCATTTTGGTAAAACAATTTCAAAATGAGAATGCGTTGTTCATTCTTGTAGCGCTCCATTTTTATTAACCTCGTACCTTCTACTAGCAAACAATAACAATTGTTCAAATGTCAAACAATGACACTTCGAATGACGCCAGATTTAAATCTTGCGTTCTTGTTCGGACACCCATTATAATCGATTTTCAAAAAATTTAAAATTTCATTTTATGCATTGAAGTATTCTAAATTTATGGCCATAGCATTGCTTCATATTGCTTGCCAAAATTTTGAAAAAGTTTCCTTTACCAATGTCTAATTTAACACTTCCCATAAAATGGTTCACCTAACCAGCATATTCTTAAGATAATTGGGAACGTTCTCGTCCCAAAACTAATCGACTTAACGTATAAGGAGGTGATGCACATAGTTTGAAAAAAATTATTTTGTTGAAAAGTGGCAATCTTATAAAGGATATATTTAAGTTTAAAGACGCCACATTGTTTAGTATTTGTATTTGTGCCATTAAAAGTAAACGAGTTCAGTGAATTTGTAAACATGGAACAAATTGTAATTCAGTATTTCCATTCGAAAGGTCTGTCACACCAATATTAAAACCGAGCTACAACCGCTACAAAACCGAGTCTGTTCCTTCGTTTATTGCTGTAAAATATTGGGTAGCTGAGTTGAAACGGGGCCGTACAAGCTGCCAAGACGACCGCCGTAGTGGTCGATCAACTGAGGTGAAGCATGAAAGTGAGTGAGCTAGCTGGCATGACAGGCATTTTAAAAAGTAGAGCAACAATAAAACCGAGCTAGATTCTGGTGTTCTTTGTTTACTACTATAAAATATTGTATAGTAGTGTTTAAACGAGGCCGTACAAGGCCGCCAATCGAGGAAAATCCTCAAAATGGTATTGGATGATAGTCGGCTGAAACGTGAGCTAGCTGAAAGGATAGGCATTGCAAGAAGCCTATACATCGTATATTGACCGAAAATTTGAAGATGAGAAAGCTTGGCGCCGCGCTTGCTTTCAATAAAACAAAAACAGCGTCGTGAAGATGTTTGAATACAGCAGTTGAATTTGACGGTATTCCACCACAATAAAGGCCGTAGGCATTTCAAAACGTCTATACATCGTATATTGATCGAAAATTTAAAGATGAGAAAGCTGTGAGCAAAAGCTGTCAGCAAAAACAGCGGCATCAAGATGTTTCAATTTAGCAGTAGAATTTGGCGATGTTTCATCGCAATAAAGCCACATTTTTGCGTTGATTTATAACCATGGATGAGCCATGGGTCCACATCATCACACCTAAAACAAAAGAACAGTCAAAACAGTGGACTGGAATGGCAAAATTGTCCTCAGCGAAGGCGAAGACGAAGACGGTTTCACTTGCAGGCAAGGCCAAGGCGTCTGTTTTTAATTGGATGGGATTGTTCTTATTGTTATCCATAAACGGCACATATTATGCTAATTTATTGCACCTTGTAGTATTGGAAAACAAATCTATGAAAAAAGATATTCATTTAATGAAAAATAAAGTGTTGTTTCATCACGACGATGCTCTACATCACACATCCTTTTTGGGCAAAATTAATGAATTAAAGTTCAAATTACTTAATCGCACACTTTATTCACTAGATTTAGCTCTCCTGGAACATTTTCTATTTCCAAACTTGAAAAAATGGCTCGATGGTAAAAGATTTGCCTACAATGAAATGATGGAGTCTGCGGTAGATGGCTTTCTTTGAAAAATTTTGACAGTTCTTACTGTAAATAGGTTAAATAAGCTCTTGAATATCGCTGGAAAATGGCATTGATCTAAAGTACATTATTTTGAAAAATAAAGAAAATTGTTGCCAACTTTTTTGTGTCTTCTATGTTAGGTCGATTAAATTTGGAACCGCCCTCGTCACACTCAGAATGAACTGTTTCAATCACTAAGTATCGTTTGGTGAACGCGTGATTTTCATGACATTTTAATCTTGGTTGATATAACTGTCCTCAACCTTTATGAAATTTTGTAATATTTTGACAGGTATTTAATATTTTGTCAGATAATAGCAAGAGATTTTAAATGGGTTATGTAGACTTCTCCTTACGGTACCTACCATACAGACTGACCGATTTTCCTGAATTCAGCTATTTTCTTGCAACTCTTCATCCATTGTTCATGGTAACTGAAAATGTCTGAGTTACGTCTGATTTAATCCACATATATTCTTTAGTGAGTATCTGGTACTCAGTTTAAATGGGGGCAGAATAATTTCAAATTAAGACTTAACAACATTGTTTCTTCAACTGATGGCATCTTTTGTTTCTGTTCAGTTTCCACTTTTGGAAAAACCCTTTCTGAATTTCCCTTACAATGACTTGTCTTCTCATCGCCTAGTATTCATATTAATACCACTACAGTCGACTGTGATGGCGAGATGTTTAGCACAAGCGACTATCGTTCGCTTGATCGCTGGTTTAATTCAGTACACGGCCACAAATCATTATTTAAGCAGGGGAAACCTTGGTATGTCTAACGAACACCTCTAACCAAACCCCTGACATTCGAAGTCGTTGTTAAACTGCATGTTCTGTTTGAGTGAGTCTAAAAATAGAATATGTGTAAGCTTACTGAATGCAAGAAGTTTTTCCATATATCATGTATGGGATGCAAAGGAATTTGTTTGTTTTCCACTGTTATAGTCCTTATTCATTTTGAACTACTTAATGCATATTTAGATTTTCGAAAATGTAGATCTATAAGCAGAAACCTATATTGCAGAAACCTACGTATGGGTTTTCGAAATAAATATGCAAGCATTTAGTATTTCGAATATCACTTGACTTTCTTGACCCTTTGGAATCGGTACTGTGAAAATAATGGATTATCAATTTTTCGGCTTGGAAAGTAAAGTTAAATGTAACACACATAGAGTTACGATTTCGATGAAACTTTTATTCGATTACAATGCTTGGAACTTGCCATTACGTACGAAATATCGTTCAATATTATTTAAATGACCGCCTTTGGATTGGCTGCAGCAGTGGATCCTTTTGAGGTAGTTTTTGATCCCTATTTTTCACATTTCAGACGATATCTCGGCGGTAACTTGACAAGTGGTGGTTCTCAAATGCTCCAACGTTTGGTTATTATCCGCGTAACCACGGTATTTGACGTAGCCCTACAAAAAAAAGTTTAACGGCTTCAAATCTCATGACATTGGTAGCCAAATGACGTAGTCAAAACGTGAAATCACGTTTTCTTCGAACTTCTCAGGTAATAAAGCTGAAATCGATCATGTTGCGTGGATCGTGGCACCGTCTTGTTGCAACCACACATCGTCCAGTTCGTAATCTTCAATCCATCATACGGCCATAGAGCTCCGAATTTTAAATCGAATTATCCACCACACTTTCTCTAACAGAAGCGATATTTTCGACAGTGCTTACAATGCAATGATGCACAGGCCTGACCACATCTGTAACGCTTCCATTCTCTGTAAATTTCTTAATAATCTTGCCAATTCCTTGCGCAGTAGGTCGATTATAATGATTACAACAAGTGCCCACTTTTGAGCCACCACTGTTGTAGGAAGCTTTAGTTATTTTTACTAGTTCTTCGTTTATTCGACCCATATTCGTAAATGGCAAACCTTCTACTAAACAAATAATACTTCAGATGACAGGTATTTAGCAGCTGATAGTCTTGCCAGACCGGCAGTTCTGAAACTACTGAATGAATAACCCTATTTTTTATCCTGAAAACGTCATCCTATTTGTCTTTTATTTACATTACTCGAACTGCCTTCATTAGTCCACAATGATAAGTAATGTGATTCATAGTAACAATTCTTGTTTCTTTCCTCTATAAGATTTTCTACAAATTTAAAGTTATGGGAAATTTTTTGCCCAAATTGTTAGATTTTTACCTTTCGAATTTGATCAGATTTTCGTAATAACTGCATTACAATTCAGATAGAATTGTAAAACAAAGAACATAACTCTGTGTAGCCAATGGAAATGAGTGTACAGCATTTACAAAAATTAGTACTGTTTTGTTCTTTAAGCGCTGCTGAAATATATTTATTCTGGGCCTTAGAATTTGTCAGCTAGTTCAAAATAGGGCTCTCCTCAAGTGAAGTAGTCTACCGGTTATACAATATCGGTCTGATATAATGGAAATTTGCCACACTTACTTTCGCCGATAAATATAATTTGGTATACAATCTTGATGGATCATAGCTGGCAAAAGAACAAAATGTAAGCTTTCTTGGACCAGATTCTCTATTGCAGTTCGTGATAATGGCAAAATACACCCCGTAGGGTTATTTTACTATAACGCCTTATTAGATGATACTGAATAAAATTCGCATGAACCAATATTAGTTGCGCCGCTAAGTTCTCGCTGTTTTTTTTTTTACATAAAAGAGGAACTTTATTATTAAAACATGTTTACAAATGATTAATTGAAATTATTGCCCATCGCTAATTACTACTTTTTTCCATCTTTCTGACAAAGCCCGAATTCCTTCACGGTAAAACTGTTTATCTTTTGAGGCTATCTACGAATCTAGGCATTCCTCAATATCGTCGTATAAGTGGAACTGCTGGTGAGCCAGAGCGTGTACCATCGAATGGAGCAACTGATAACCAGCCGGCGCAATATCTGGAAAATAAGGTGGATTCGGTAAGACTTCCTATTTCAGCGTTTCCATTTAGGTTAAACTGGCTTTGCTATGTAAGGCAGAGCATTGTCATGCTGAAGAATCACTTTTTCATGCCTTTTCGCGTATTTTGGCCGCAGTGCTCGGCTCAATCAAGTTAATTAAAGTCGATACGGATCCCCAGTGATGGTTTTGCTTGATTTCAACAGCTCGCAAAAAATAACACCGACCTGGCCTAGCCAAATACTGAGCATAACCTTCGCTGCGTGAACATTCGGCCGAGGCGACGGCGTAGAAGCGTAATCGTACAACCTAAATGACATTCTTTTGTTTGGATTGCTATAATGAATCCATTTTTCACCACCCGTTTCAATACAGTTGTTCACAGACGAAAAAACAACGATCAACGTCCCTTAGCTTCAACTCAAAAGGAGCGCAAGTTCCTTGTTTTTGAATCATTCCCAGCGCATGTAATCGCTTGGAAATGGCTCGGGTTACTCCCAATACTGAAGCAAACTCTACCTGCGTTTGAAATGGATCCCCCATCGAGCAATGCCGTCAATTCAGTGTCTTCGAAGGTTCGTCTTCCTTTACGCGAAAGGTCAGTCGTTAACATAGAAATCACCGTCTTTAAAGCGATGGAACCAATCTCGACATAGTGTTTCACATAAAGCTGCAGCACCGTAAACATTTTGAAGCTCTCGATAAGCTTCAGCTGCCGTTTTTTTCGATTGAAAAAAGAAAATTAATACTTCCCGCATATGACGATAATTTGGCACGAAATCATACTCACACAATCAAAAAAATATGGCGTCAAAGGAAAACCGCTATTTTGTCGAGACGATATTTTTACCACATGCTTAAGCTTGGCTCATGACGTTTAGGTTATAACAGAATCGACTTGCACTTACAGCTTGTGCCATCTATTGGCAAAAAGCGGAAACTTAGTTGTGCAACTAATACGTTTGAAGATAACACTTGGTATTTGTCGTCATGTTGCAAGATATTTGCGGGATATTTCGTTGTACAGTAACGAATTCTGGAGTTTAAAAGAAGAAGAGGACTATGAAACCGATAATAAATTTTAGCTGTTTCCGAAATAAATATACGCCCGCTCTCCTGCGCAACTAAGTAGTTTTGAGACACTTTAAAACGAAAAAATAATAGAAGGAAATCGTAGTCCAATTGCAAGTAAATTTCCGATAACAGATACAGATTGGTAGCTGCTGAGTCGCGAATAATATGGTAGTGTTTGAAGCCAAATTTTAGAATAGAGATACATGTATCATATAAGTGATGTATTAGGTGCGCAACAAGGTTCTCACTGTTCTTCTTTTTCGTATAAAAAAGCAACATTCTCATGAAAACATGTCTAAAAACAATTCATTGAAAGTATTGCCCATCGCTAGATACTACGTTTTCTCATTTTTCTGGCAAAGCCCGAATTTCGTCACGGGAAAACTGTTTATCTTTTGAGGCTATCCACGAATCAAGCCTTTTCTTGATGTCTTCATATAAGTGGAACGGACGAACGTAACAGGTGATAATCTGACGGCGCAATATCTGAAAAATATGGCGGATGGGGTATGATTTCTCATTTCAACGTTTCCATGTCAGTTTTTAATGGGCTTTACCACGTGAGGCCGAGCGTTGTCATGCTGAAGAATCACTTTTTCGTGCCTCTCCACGGGCAAGTTTCTCAATCGCATTAATTAAAGTCGATACCGATCCCCAGTGTTGGTTTCGTTTGGTAGTAAATCGTAGTAAATAACACCGCCCTGGTCCCACCAAATACAGAACATAGCATACGACTATCTCTTACAGCTGGCACTATCTATTGGCAAATAGCGGGAACTTAATTGCGCACTTAATAAATAATTACGGGCCATCAGCAGCATCAATTATTGCAGCTAATTGTCAAAATCCTTTCAATTATTTTCATTAAAGTAAGGAGAAAGTACCTCAGCATAGCGTTACGAATTAGATAATGACACCAAATAATGATAAAGAGCACTTGGTGAGGCCGCCAAGTCACCCATATTCTGATTCCGTGTCATTTTGAAAGCTGAAAAATATACATTCTCCCAGTGATCTAATCCAAGTTTTTCTTTTTTTGTAGTGATATTTGTGCTAAGTAATGTAAACTGCTATAAAGCACATTATAAATTTTGTACTAAAAATGTATCGTTATCGATCTTATCGAAAATTGCCCTCCCTTGTCCTCATGTTTATTATTTACGGCACACTGCACCTCTACGAGTTCTGGAGTTTGGAAAAGAGAATGACAATGTGGCGAAATATTCATGTTATCTGTGTCCTGGACATTCAAATGGTTCTGATAGATTTTAAGGGCAGAAAAAATAAGACAATATAGTCTTAATTTAATGCCGGTAACAGATGCTCACTGTTAGCTTCTACGTTGCAAATAATATGGTAGTGCTTGAATTCAGATTCTACAACAAAGATATCTGTAAATCAACTGGACTACCCTACGACGAAATCCAGAGGAATTGTATTTATCAAGCGGTTATGCATGAATACATTCATGGTTATAGAAGTGCATGTGATAAACAAATTTATGTTCGCTTCATGAAAGCAATTTCTGATTCTGTATCATTTTTAAAGCTAACAACTATGATTTGCTGCTGAGAGCTAAAACAAACTTTTGATTTTTGGAATGACTTGTGTGCAAAATAAAGTAATTTGCTACGAAGCATATCCTAAATCACAACCAAAAATTTATTGTTATCGATCCATACGAGACCTCGTATTCGTAAATTGCAAACCTTTTACTAAATAAATAACAATTCAGATAACAGATATTTAACAGCTTGCCAAATCGGCGATTTTGAAACCACTAAATGGAAACGTTTGCCATTTATGAATATTAATCGCTTTACAATCGAAGAACGCATAAAAATAGTTAAAACTTATTACAAAAGTGGTGATTCAAATGTAGGCACTTCTCACATAATACGGGGTGATTATAATCGATTATGTGGCGGATAATTCGAATTTGTCGATTCCACGTCATTCTCAGCAATTGGCTCTACATTACAGCTCATTATATCGCATTTTTGCATTTGGATTTGCACCTCCATCTACATAGAGTCCAACCCACGCAACAATTAAAGCCGGCTTTCCATTCACAACGCCGTAGATATGCTGATTGGGTGCTACAGCAGCAGGCTTTCAATGCTGATTTTTCGAACAAAATTTTGTTAGCGATGAAGCTTATTTCTTGCTCGGTGGTTACGTTAATAAGCAAAATTGTCGAATACGGAGCTTGGAGAATCAAAAAGCGATTGTGGAAAAGCCATTGAATCTGGAAAAAGCGCGCGTTTGGGGCGCTTTATAGTCTGGAGGTATCATTGGGTCATATTTTATTGAAAATGATGGTGGAAAAACCGTAACCGTCAATTCAGAAAGCTATGGTCGTATGATAACTGACTTTTATATGGCCAGCAATTCAAAATTATGAACTACAGGATAAGTGGTTTCAACAAGACGATGTTACAAGCCACATAACATGACCAAGTTTGGCTTTATTGCATGAGAAGTTTTCAAAGAGTGTAATAACACGTTTTGGCAACGTAAATTTGTCACCGAGATCATGCGATTTGATGCCGTTAGACTTTTTTTGTAGGGCTACTTCAAAGATCGTGTTTACGCGGATAATTCCCAAACGTTGAAGCATTTGGAACCCAACATTGGCCAAGTTATCACCGAGAAACCGACCGAAATGTGAGAAAAAGTGGCCGAAAACTACCTCGAAAGCATCCACTGCTGCAACCAATGCGGAAGCAGTCATTTAAACTGCATGGTATTTTGCACATAATGGCAAGGTCCAAACATTATAATGACATAAAAGTTTAAGAGAAATGATAGCTTTTGGGCGTGGTTTTATTTAACCATATAATATTTAACTTATATAATGACATAATGTAGTTAATTCAGTTACATTATTATTATAGTATTTAATACAGTCGTGTAGTCTGCAATAGTAGTAGAGTATTAGCTTTGATCTGGGTCATGGTATGGTAGATTTGGTGATAAACTTCGTATTTTTTCATATATTTCATTTCTTAGATTCAGTGTAATTTACAGAATTCAATAGCTTTAAAATTTGAGCGACAGCTGATAGTGATGATTTACAACTTTAGCCTTTCTATTGAGGTGCACTCCACTTTTCTATAAACTAATCCTCACAAAGTCTTAAACCAGCATCCGAGAAATATATCGAGACTTATTCTTTATACCCTCTTTTAGCAACAAATTCAAACTAAAATTTTGTGGGAACATTAAAATATTGTTATGAATTCAATAGCTTGAAAATGTGATCGACGGTTGGATAATCTAGAGCCTCAGCCTTTCTACTGAGCTGCAATTCTCCAGGAATTATCACTTTTTTGTAAACTAATCCCCACAAAGTGCCAAACCAGCATTCGAATGATCTATGGAGACTTATTATTTATTCCTATGTTTAGCAACAAATTCAAAATAAAATTTTGTGGGATCATTAAAACATTATTATGAGCGGTAAAATCCAATAAACAACATTTATCATTTTCCCCATCAGTCTCAGTTACATTGGCGACATTTCTGTCTAACAAGCCGCTTAGCAACCAAATAAAAATAACGAAATCTTAAAGAAAATGCCAATAAATTATCCATTCCTCTGCATGAAATCAACAACACAGCGTCTTAAGAAAGTGTTGCCAGTCAGTAATGCGGCATTACTAATGACAGAACGGAGCCTACTGCGTATACGTTATACGGAAAAATATTGGCAGTGGAAACACTCATACGCCCACGTGTACTGGCTTAATTATGCGAGTTGTTGCCACAATGATACGACTTCAATTTCCTGTTACCGCTGGCTACTATTAACTGAATCAATCTTTGTTATTTTCCATTGGATTTACAACAATTATTAATTAATAAAATGATTTCTCTTGTGCAATTTTATTTTGTTATATTTGAGGAGATATATTTCATTTCATTGTGAAACACAAAAACGTTCGTAAAAGAGACACAAAACCATAAACACACACACACACACATATATATATATATATATATATATATATATAAATATATATAGAGAACACTTTGGTACCCATAGACACTTACACTCACACACACTGATATATGTACATACATATATACATACATACACATATATATTACTCTTATGTTTCTGTTTCATTATACACATATATAGGATCAGTTCGTTATTTCTTCGTTGGCGTTGCTGCCGCTGGTTGGTATATGCCCACTAATTTTTTTTTTATTTTTTTACTTTTATTGATTTTTAACAAAAACAATATAAACAACAGCAGAACAGAGACGACCACGATAAATCGTAAACGAGAAGTGAAAAGAACTATCGCTGTAAGATGAAGCGTTTCGCACAGAAGAGTTTTGCAAGACGAGCCGACACAAAAAAATTTGGAGGGGCAATTACGCACGTACCCCCACCATTTCCGCTTGCTTCGAACACAACAGTAACATATGGCGGAGAAACGAAAATCTTTTTTGTTTTCACGATTTTTCAACAAATTTTCTTTTTTTTCTTATTGTATTTACCAAAAAATGCTTCACTCTGCAATATATTTTGATTTGTATTATCTTAGATTTTCATTTTTTTTATATTTATTTTTGCGCTCACAACTTTGTAAAAGTTTTACATTTCTATTTGAAGGTTATGGGGTAGTAAAAAAAATTTACGTTTTGTAGTATTTTTTCTTCTTTTGTTCGGAATCGGAATCAAGGTTAGTACAAAAACGAAAGACCACACGCTAAAGTTAATTTTTTAAGGTTCTTTGCGTTTTCTTCCACGAAATAAAAAAACAACTGAAAAAGTTTTACTTTAGAATTAGCTAAGCGTGGAACAAAATTCCGTTGCATTTGGTTTTTAGTTAAATTCCTTTAGGAAATGTTATTATGCTTCCATTTCTCGCTGTATTTTACAGGCAAATTTCTTTAGATTTTCACTCGGATTTTCTTTAAAATTCCTTCCCCGTTTAGCTCTCTTGGCATTTTTTATTGTAAGAGCTTTTATATTTTATTCATATTTGAATTATCCGCAATCGCATTCACTTTCACTTTGTTCCAATACGATTTTAATGTTTTTATTGTATTTTTGTTCCTGAACGCTCTTAGTAATTCACTTTCTTTAAATGTATACAAAAATTATTTATGATTTTTTTGTTTTATTCTCATGTATGGGGTTTGTGGTTTCTTTCCTCCTTTTTTATTTTTATCGAAAAAGTAAATAAACCGTAAAATGTTTATATGCTCTTTGCAAGTTCATCGAAAACTAATTTCGACTGCTTCGATTTCATAGAAAACCAAAAAAAAAGAAAGGAAAATCGTCCACACTCACGCACACACGGGTTCCGGGGGGGGCCCCCCCCCCACCACACACACATACGGCCATCAGTTGAGGGAAAACTCAATGGAAATTTTTTCATTTTTAAATTTCCAATACAATGTTCATTGTGCCTCCTCCCCACACGCTATAGCAGCATACACGCGCACATACACTCTGGTCTCATTTACTCACACAGATTCACAAACACATGGTCATAGACATTTTTACATTGAATGACAGTAAAAGTTTTCTCTGGCAGTTGACATAAATCAGGAGCTGCCAGATTGATAAGGATGCTATAGGAGTGCGAAAAAAATGGAAAAGTGGCAATATGGGGGATAGAGATTTAGGGTTATGAAATTCATCTGAGATATTGTTGAAGTCTTTACTGTTGATGAGTACAAACTTATATTTTTTATTTTATATTGTATTAAATCGAAGAAACACATGAGAAGTGTGATAAACTACCGCAAATAAAGATTATTTGCTCCTAAAACTGCACATCGATTTGGGCCAGTTTTTGCCCATAAACGTTTTGTTCCATAGGTGTTCCCGCTGATTTAAGACTTTAAATTACTTCGGAAATTCAAGATATGAATGTTTTAAACCTATGCACATTGCTATTGATAAAACGGTGGACATGATAAGCAAAAAAAGCATGTTAATATTTACAGATTTCCTGTATGTTAATTACAGGCACCATTACCAAAACAAAATTAAATTCTAAAATAGTTTTGATTTGTGGCAGTTTCTGGAAATCAAAAGCATGCAACAAATCTTTTTGCATCTCAAAAATGAGATATGAGGGAGCTTCTCATATTCAAAGAGCTAAAACCCATTATATTTATAGACTCAATCTCAGCTTAACGATGGTTCCGACATCGAAATTTGAAAGCATTTACAAGACTTGTAGATTTCTCTTCTAAACGAAGTGTTTGTCAAACACATCGAGGTGATCGTCGTCCAAATAGTGACGGGCGGCTGTATGGGGGTTGCACTTGGGAATGATGCGAACGATAGTCACGCCACGGTCGACCACAAGAACTGAAGCTAACCGTGAAAAATATTTACTTTTCTGAAATTTCAATACTTTTGCAATTTATTAATTAACAAGGAATAATATACGACTATAGTTTATAGATATTGGATCAATCTATCCCAGTTCATATAATTTTGTGAGATCCTGATTCATGGAGATTTTAATTTTTTTTTTTTTTCAATGGAAACACAAATTGTGTGCACATATGAGATTGGTGAAAAAATGTAGCATTTTTGCATTGCCGACTATAAGTCTTTACATTATCCAAGACACAACGGCTTGCTGTGCATCATGCGATATATTAAGGGGTACGGTAAGATAATATATAGAGATTTTGTAAGAAAATATTATTTAAGATATATATATATATATATATATATATATATATATATATATATATATA
>JAHXMU010000104.1:1347509-1393901 GCA_019455685.1 Philornis downsi | reverse complement strand
TATATATATATATATATATATATATATATATATATATATATATATATGTGTATTATACTATACTCTATGTTATATATTATATTATACATTATATATCATATTAACAACTAATTTCGATGGAAAGTTGTTCATACACGGCAACTTAAAAATTATCTATTATGAAACATATATTTTAAGTTTCAAGGCATCACGTTCTTTAATATTTGTATTTGAGTCATCAAAATTAAACAATCTCAGTGAATTTTTTAACATGGAAAAAATTGGTGGCCGTTACATAATTCAATATTTCCATTTAAAAGGCCTCATCCCAACCAATATTAAATTCGATCCAGATTCTAAACTGTGGGAGACTGCTCCTTCATTTACGACTGTAAAATATTAGTTAGCAGAAATTAAATGAGGCCGTAAGAGCTGTTAAGAAGAACACCGTAGTAGTCGACCAATTGAGGTATCCACGCCAGAGACACGGTTAAGAAAATCCAGAAATTGGTATTAGATGGTCGTCGGTCTAAGCTGAGTGAGCTAGCTGAAATTATAGGCATTCCAAAAAGTGCTATACATTGTACGAGTACATTGACCATCGATTTCAAAATGGGAAAGCTATTCGCAAGCTGGGTGCGGCGCTATCTTTTAATGGAACAAAAACTGCGTCGTGGAGTTGTTTCAGTAGAGTATTTGGGGATGTTTCACCACAACAAAGCCAAATTTTTGTGGCAATTTATAACCATGGATGAGACATGGGTCCACCACTTTGTTATGTTTTTTGGGATGCGCATGGGAATATTTGTATTATTTTCTAAAAGGAAACCCATTAACGGCGGATATTATGCTAATATTCTACAGCGTTTAGGTGATGAAAAAAACAAAAATATGGAAAAGTGTCATATAATGAAGGCCGGTATGCTTTAGAGATTATTGGACATGATAAATAACTTGCTGAAAAATATAGTAGGATTTGATCCTGCTAGACTTTTTTATGTGGGATTTTCTGAAGTCGTAAGTCTATTGCAATAAACCCCAGTCGACAGATGCTCTCATTGTCAACATAACTTAAGCCACCACCTACATTCAGCCGGATCTATACGACAGAGTCATTCAAAATTTAATCACCCGGATCCGTGGTTGAAGCCGCAACTGCTAATTGAACCAATTTTGGTCAACTTCATTCAAAAAGTCCATTTACCCATTCTAATGGAGGGCACTAGATGTCTTGTGTTGATTCCACCCATCTGTTACACTTTTCAAAGTCCATTTACCCATTCTAATGGGGGGCACTAGATGCCTTGTGTTGATTCCACCCATCTGTTACACTTGAAATAGTTCCCGCCCATAGAAAGATGCACTACAGTGTTTGGCAAGATAAAAGCGGCGGTAATAAATTGAAAACTTTCAATACTACACATTCAAAAGTATTCGGATTTATTTTTAGTAGGCTACTTTTAAAATATTCATTACAATGACCTTTTGCATAGTACTGGATAAACTAAAACAATCTGGCAACTTGTGCAACTGAAAGCGAAAACAGAGAGCAAACATGCTATTTTCTATTCTCACACTTGTTCCATTCAATTCGACCATTATGCTTTCCAACACCATGAGGTGGTATGGAGGGCAACAACAGCGCCAATAACAATATGAAAGCGAGGTAAAAATAAATGAACAGATAAAAGGGAAGTAGTAAAAGGAATGTGAAAACACAAAAGACAAAAAAGAAAAAACGAAAGCATACGAAACGCTATCCGTGAACCAATTAATAGAGCTACGCTACCATTATAGTATTGTTTGATGCTTGGAGCACAAAGGAATAGGGAAATATATGCAAAATGACGGCAGGATAATGAAGAGACAAGGAGAATGCAATTAATTAGCTCTGGAGCGTATAAGTGATATTTACTATTTGAATGAGGACGGGGAAACGTATGAGCAATACAACTACAATAAATAAAAATTAATCATACGCCTTCTGGTCTAGTAGTAATTCGTTAGATTTACCATTAAAATTAGCTTTTTATGCCCACTTTGCTTTCATTCTAATTTTTTTCCCTCACGACGATATACGGAGGCACAACCAACCAAGACATTCCAATGACAATGAAAATCTGTTGGTTTACATACGAATACGAGTACATGTGAGTGAGCGTTTGTCCTTTCGCTTTAACTTTGCCTCAACTTTCTTAAACGTAATGTAGGACTACAAGAATACTACAAAAACAAAAAAAAAAAAGGAAAGAAAGGAAGAAAATCGTGTAAGTGTGTGCATGTGTCAAACATGTGTAAAACTGGAAAATGAACCCAACTCCATGTCAGGAGAGATGTTTTGCTGCAAAACATGGAGAGTAAAAGAAAATGAACCTTAGCGAGTCACAGTGACATTTTGCACATTATACATAGCACACATTGCTCTATGTAGTAGGAGAGCGGACAGAGCCCACATTTCTAGTTTGCGTGGGAATGATAATGAAATATTATAATAAGGACATGCGCTCTATTTACGCTCGCTTTTAATCACGGTGAATGTTTTTTTTTCGTATTGTGAATGGTTATGGTAACAACATGGTTGCTAATAAATGTAATAACAAGTATGCATCAGCTGTTTGTTTACGCTGCTTGTGGGTGAGTGTGCGTTGTAGGAAAAGCTTTTGTTTATCTAAATTAGGGGATGAACAGCTGTCAAAGGTGAGTTTTAAATTTCAGGTAAAAATTTTAAAAAATATAGCAAAAAAAGTTTATGATAGAGGGAAGTAGGAATATATATTGTTATCGAGATATATGCATGTATATTTAAAATGAATTATTTGTAAGGAAAATTTAAAATTTGATGAGAATACAAACATAATTAAGGGTATAAGAGCAAGCTTTTTGGAAAGTTCAAAAGTATTCGAGTGAAAAATTTAACGTTTCGATTCTGGGGAAAAACACACAAAAAGTCTGTTATGCAGAAATGAGTTTCTGTAACTTTAGTCGATTTGTCCACATGAATTAAAATCGTCTACTGTCACAAAAACTATAAAATTTACAAAAATATTGATCAGCCTGTAAAAAAAGAAATTTTAAATAGGGAGGTCGTTCCAAAACAATATAGTCACTCCACTATATTATCGTCGAATTAAACGAAACATAATCAGCTTTTCTAATATTATAATTCCTACATTCATTCTATTCGCTAAACTAAAAAGAACGAGATATTTGAGTTGAAAAAATTATTTTGAAGTTTCTGTTAAGTTAGAGCAAACTTGATGGATGCTAAAGTTTGACTATCATTTCTAATAGACATTACTATATATATATATATATATTACATAAATATATTTTGCCATTTGTAAAAAATATTTGAAATTTGATAAAAAATACAAACATAATTATTGGCAATATAAATAGCAATGGATATGAGACCAAGCTTTTAGAAAAGTTCTAAATAAATCGAGGGAAAAATCAGTTTCAATTCTGAAAAAACCCACAAAAATATTGATCTGTCTGTTAAAAAAAAAAACATTGAAATAGAGACGTCGTTTCAAAACAATTTAGTCACACCACTGTATTACCATCGAACTGAATGAAACACAGTGTAATACAAAAATATAATTCCGGATTATAATCACCTTTGCTAATATTGCAATTCCTATATTCATTCCATTCACTAAACTAAAAAAGAACGAGATATTTGGGTTGAAATAAATACTATGTTAAGTTAGAGGCGATCATTAAAATGACATTGTATTTCGTTCATGAAGGCAAATTCCAAACATTATAATGAAATAAAATTGTCGTCGAAATCATAGCTTTTGGTGAGTTCTATTTAATTTTACTTGAAAAGGAAAAACAAATAACCCTATACTTTCGTTTGGTACGACAAAAATGTGTCACCCGAATATCTTTTGATAAAATAAGTTTCATAAATTTTGAAATCGATTGAGCTTTGTCTGTCTGGAAAACACCACAATTTTTGTAGTTTATTAATTGTTTTGGTTTACCATAGATTTCAGTTTCTCACATTTTTGCAAAATTTGGTAAAATGTAATAAAATAGACCGAATAACCAGGCCTTCTCTGGTAACTCCCAAAGAAATTGACTAATTTAATTCATACAATCCTAGATTCGTATCATTCATTCAATTTCAATAAATTCAGTATTGCTTAGGACTCAACAGGCATATTGTAAGCTTAAGTGTTTGAATAAAAATGGACTGTATTGTCGAGCGCTTTAGGGTGCCACATCATCATATCATCTACTCGTATAATTTCTTAGCGGAGAACATCAGACATTTATAATTTGTCCGCTTTTATTGTGTGTTCATTTAGATAATCTTTTATAAGAATCCATCGATTTACTAAGTCTGGTATCCCTTACATTTTTTGTACCAATGCAAAGGGACATTGGCTTGAGGGCATATGTAAGATTCCAGATCCTTAACCTATTTTTCCCCAGAAAGTATAAATTCTCTCTAAGTAAATTAAATGCAGAGTACGAATAGGAATTCAGATATCCTGGTTTCCAACCCCCTCAATTGAGCCTAAGTTCACCCCAGAACGCCAGTAATGAATTGGAACCTGAGTTTCAGAAGGGAAAAGGCATAACATTTTTTATGGTCCTTTTATATAGGTCGCTGGTTCATATCCGGCTCGAAGGACCGCAAGTAAATTGTTATGCCCTTTTCCTTCTGGAACTCAGGTTCCAATTCTCACAATATGAGAACAATTTGTGCTAAATTGAGGGGATCGGAAACCAGAATGTTTGAGTTTCTATTCGTATTCTGTATCTAATTTGCCTACGGAGAATTTAAACTTTCTACAAAGAAATAGGTTAGGGATATGAGACTTACATTGGTATTTATTCGGAAGCTGTAGTAAATATTACTGACTGTCCAAGGACAGATTGTAATAAATATAAAATTTAAAAAAGAAAAAAAAAAACGAAAGCTGAGGGCGACTTGTGACGTGGTCTTGGTGGTGGTTGAAGTGTAAAGAGGCTTATGCTCTCGCCGACCACAACCACGAAACCTCAGTGCACCACTAGGTTGCCACCTAAACAGCACAAACTATTTTGGTTTTTTTATTTCATGGTTGAGTAGATGGGCTTTTACATTATCTAACAATAGTTCATTTTAGAATTCAACTTAAGTTAACTGTAGTTACTCAAATTATTGACTTTAATTCATTTCTAAAAACAATTCAGAAAATCTACTGAGTAATTAATTAAAAGGATCAGGTAGTTATATTAAACTGTGTATGTAAGACAGTTCTCTTGGCTAAAATTTCTGTATTGATTTGGAATTAAATTGGTGTGTTTTGAATCAAAATACATACATCAATATTTCGAATCTCGATTGCTTTTTTCCAATTGACTTCAATTAAAAGACTCAAGCTCCTTCATTACAATGTAAAGTCAAATATTCCATTTGAAACCTAAAAAAAATATCAATTTATTTTTAAAATTTCCTTTTGAAATTAGAAAAATAGCAATTGAAATTCTCTCATTTGAAATCTATCATTATTATTTATATACGTTTAAGAGCCATTCCTAAACTATTCTGCATACTCCATGTATAGTTTGGAACAACTTTTATCTCTCCTAAAATTTGTTTTTTCCTTGCAAAAACTACTACTAACGCTACGATTACTACTACTAAATACTACTACTACCACTATAACCACTACTAAATAACCCCGTTGACAAATGGCAGCCATAAGCACTTGCCGTGTAACAGAAAACATTATCAATTACTGCAATTGGCAAATTGCTGTGAAAATATGTTTGCACTTTAACCCTCGAGAGTTCTAAAAACGACATCGAGGATCAACTCCACACACTAACTGGAACACCATGTCGTATGAGTATTTTGTATACACTACAAACCAACATTAATATTACTCATTCGCGGCCTATGACACCATTTAGAATTTACTGATAGCTATCACAGATACGCTATATGTATACATATATATGTATATACATATATATAGATATAAATGCACACTTAATACGTACGATTATGTTTTTGCATTTTTCTCTTTTACTAAAATTAAACCCATTTGCCACATAATATTTTATGTTCAAAGTCTCTAAAGACTTTATTGCCAGTTTGACACAATTTATAGTTGACTTCTAATAACCGTAATTATTCATAATTAAATTTTATATGTTTATGAGAGGATTTTAAAACAAATGAGAAAAAAAGTGTAGAAAACGAAGCGGTAAATTGCTACCGGAATGACAGGAAAGCTTTATTATCACACTGCTGCATACACATTCTAAAAGTTTTGGACTATTTTTTTTTCCTGGAAAAAGCAATAACAAATTCTACAACGTGCTTGCATAGAGACAAAGTAAAAGTGAACAATTTTGAAATAATTAAAATCAATATGAATGGAGAAATAAAGAGCAGGGAAAGGAGGAAGAGGCGGTGACGATTTATTTTTGTGCACAGTGGAAGAATAGAGTTTCTAAGAATTTTATTATAAAATATATTCCAAAAGAACTTTAGGTGACGTAAAGTAATTAAGTTTTTTGGACAGTATTTCGACACTGCATTAATTTTAATTTTAGTGCAGTAAAATTAAGCTTTATTATAATACCAAAAGTTATTATTAAAAAGGTAAACTGAAAACTCTTAACCTGCTTTACTCATAACTGCTGAATAGAATAAACTGATAAAACTTAACTCACTTTACCCATCTTGAATTGAAATTGTAAGAGTTTCACATATACAGTTAGTGAATGAGATTTTTTTTGTCCAAATGAACTCCAAATTAAACTGGCGCTATTGAAAGACTTTAACGACAGTACCTTAATCCCCCAATAACCTACAACTGGGCTTTTTACAACTCAAAAGCAATAAAAAGTCTTGTAATTTTAACATATGACACCGAAACAAACCCAAAAAAGGGGTAAAGAAAGGAAAGAGGTTTAGATGCCTCCAACACACACACACGCACATACACCGACACACACCAGATTGAGTTATACTCGGTATGCTGAGCACTCAAAGAAATTTCACAATATTTTGATAAATATGAAAATAATACATCAATTTTAAAGACATTTCGATGCTTGACTTTAAAATATATCACTGTGTGTATAAAAGTAAAATCAAGTTTTCAATTTCAACTACGAGGGTGTACCGAACTGATATTTATACTTAATTCAGTTTCACTGCGACCGACATCTGCTCTAAATTTCTTAGCATAAACGTTATTAGTGTTTGGGTAACGTTCGGTTTTATACGACGCAAAAAGTAATTTCAATGCGTTTTAAGACAACTGATTTTGTTAGGCGAAGAAGTTGCATTACATTTTGTTTCCGAAATGGAATTACTGCTTTAGAAATGTTTAGAATTTTATAAAAGGCCAAAGAAGACTAAGGGCGAAATGAAAGCGAAGAACGCTGCTGGCGGCTACCAACATTTAGCGATGGAAATAAAAAACCGTCTCTTATTTGGGGCCTTGATAAAGATGTCTGCATTTTAAATGAACTGGCTGAAATGCCATCGTTTTAAAATATATTTTAAAAACTTTAAAGGCTGAATTTTTGGCAACCTACACGCTATCAAATATATTATTAAGGGAAGTGAGACTTAGGCCAATGCTTATTATCCTAGCAATTGACCAATCTCATGAATGTTATGCCAAAGGTGAAGAAAGATCAAAAAGATTGAAATAAGAATCGATTAAACATTAAGAATATGTTGATAGTTTTCTTTGATTGTCGTCCTACTTGGTCCTCCAGACCAAATTATATTGAAAATATTATTGTGCATAATTATTATTTGAGAATATTTTCCGTGAAATTATTCACAAAAGTAGACCGGATTTATGTCACATTTTTGATTTTCGTACTACTATAATACGTCATCTCGCACTTTTTGTAAGTTTTTCGCTAAAAATTTAAATAATAACCTACATGGTGGTTATTATTAAAATTGATTTGGTACTATGCTGAAAAAAAAACGCTTCGGAGATGACATTTGAATCGTCGATTGAAGAATTTTGCTTTTGCACTTGCATCTACATTAATGTAAAGCCCAAGTAACTCAGGGTCTGAAATACAGTAATCATATTGGGCTCTCCCTAACTGGGCTCTGAAGCAGTGGAAAGTGAACCACAATGCACCAAAATCGCGCGATTTAAATCCATTAGACTTTGTGCCAAAAAAGCCACAAACAATCTAGCACTCAAAGTGAAGAGGCTTACATTTAGCCTCAGCTACGAGGTCTTTATATACTGAAGCATCGAAAGGATGATATCGTAAACAATCAACGATTTCTATAAAATTAAGGTCTTCTTAAGATCTCATTTAATATTATATTTTATTTTTAGCCCGTGAAAAACGTTTGTTTTTATCTCAATTCATGATAACTTTAAACTTTAATTCGTTCAATTTGTTTGTCATCACATATAAGAATTCTACGCCCTGGAAGTGGAATTTTGGTTCGTTTTATTTATTATTTCGCCTTTCTTGCCCGTTTGACGCCAATTTGAAAAAAATCCGCTGTAATTTTTTGAAGAAAGACCACTTTTTTCCACTGTCTCTTTTATTTTTGTTCTACGTAAACATTTCATTTTTTCCCCCAAAAAAACGAAGTTTGAAAATCCGTTTTTGGAAAGAATATGTACGAACAGTTTTTTAAATATTTAGCTTAAACGTTATACCATGACAGTACAAAACCACATTTATCACCGAATCCACTATTTTGGCACTTTCAGATATATTTTACGAGAATACCAAAGAAATAGAATTTCTAACTTTTCTTTAAATTGGATAATTTTTATGTCAACTTTCCAGTTAAGGTCTTCTGTAGTCATTGAAAGTCGTTTTTCATTATCGTTCGTTAAATAAACTAAGCCATATCTTCTCAAATTCCTATAAAAATCCACACAAAATTTTGGGGTTCTGTGAAAATCGATTTGTAAATGTGGTTTCGCACTTATTAAACCTTTAAATGTGATTCCGCAAAATTTCAGAAAAGAATGCTCATCAAAGGTGGGCACCAGCAAAGAAAACGAAAACAGAAAACAAAAAACAAAAAAAACGCTGTATTTTAGAGTTACAGTTCGAAAGAAGCCAAAAATTAAATAGTGTTTTTGGTCTTGATACTGTAACAGCAAATCTTACGGAAATTTAATTTCGTTGATTCTATTCGGGTCTTCTATAGTTATTGGAAGTCATTGAATGAACTAAGCCACATTCTTTTAAATTCGTCTTCCATTCACGCGACACGAACTAAAAGATCAATTATCGAAATCATTAATTAAATAATGCAAATTGTCAAGTCTGATTCTCATATAAGCACTGTTTCCATTGCTCAAGTGCTCAATATTGTGCACAAAAACGATTAAAATTATTTGAACATGTCTGAATACAAAAATTAACTCGATGTATGGATGACACACGAGTTCACGCAAAAATACTTATGGACTAAATTTCAATTCGCGAGTCGATGCTGAAACAATATTGACCCATTTATGAAGCGGATGGTCACTTACGTCAATGTGAAGTGAAAACGATCGCGGTCAAAACACGGTAAGCCAGTGTAAAACAGTGGCCAAGTCAGGAATGGCAATCAAAAAGGTTTTACTATGTGTTTGGTGAGATTTGCAAGGGATCATCTACTATGAACTGATCCCTTACTCTCAAAGTCTTAATATGGAACTGTACTATAAACAACTGCAGGAGAAACAACAAGGCCATGCCGCACACATAGATATTAACTCGTCAGAGGCTCTGGAACCATGGTTGTTGTGTCCTTATGCTTCCAATTTAAACTTCAGTACAAGAGATTACCACCTGTGTTCACTTCATGATAGAATTTCTTTCAAAAGGGCAAAAAGTTATCAAACAAAACTATGCATAATTGACTTAAATTAGATTATTCTAACTATACAAAATAAATATATGGTGGGTTCATATTTCATTTAAATTGCTGCATCAGCCATTTCCCGGTCGTGTTATTTCGCGTTTTGGAGACCAGAATTAGCCGCCTAGATCGTGCGATTTTTTGGTTTTTTTTTTTTTGGTTTTTTGGGTTTTTTTTTTGAAGTTGATGGTTTACGCGAATAAAATGACGACGACTCAAGTCTTAAAAGAGGAAATTGGACGCTGAATTCATGAAATACCGCAGCATTTATGCAAAATGGTCATTGAAAATTTCATTAAAAGATCGCGTGTATGCTAGCAAAGCCGCGGCGTCTATCTGCCCGATGCGTTGTTCCAAACATAACCTCATTCTGTGTACTTTACGATATAACAAAGTTTCACGATTTTTTTAAATATCTGTGTTTTATTTAAAATTTAAATCTTGCGTTCTTGTTGGGACACCGTTTACTATATATATATCGTACCTATATCTATACCAACCGAAATTCAATTATACCTCTCAATATCCTTTATAAGTCACACAATCAGTTAATGGTATATCAAGGAATATGAAAAACGTCTTACTTTTCTTCGAACATTAATTTTTACCCCAGCGTGCATCATTTTATCCAACACCGCTAAATTAGTTACAAATTCCAAAACAAACTTTTTGCTTTCTGGTTCTCATCGTTGTTGCCATTGTTATCGTTTTGCTGCAAATAGAACAAACATATGCTGCCTCCACAAGAAACAAGTAATAACATCAGCAACAACTACAACCATCATAACATTAGTTACAACAAATAACTCGGTCTAATGCAATTGACGTTAGCAGTTAGGTCTACCGTGCGCAAGGATAGTGGAAGTGAGCAGAAGAAGGACGAAAAAAAAACAAAACTTCTGTTGTTGTTGTCGTTGTTCGACCCACTAAAGTTGCAACACATTAGTTACAGGACTTAATGCAAAAAGTGATATGTATGTGTGTGTGTATGTGTGTGTGTGAGTATATGTGTGTAGCAGGCGTTGAGCGAAAGTTACAAAACATATTGGAGCATACTTGTAGGGACGAATGAATGGTCTGCCTATCATAACCGGAAACAGGTTAGCGAAAAATAGAGGAAGAAGATGGCAGAAGACTAACAACGGCTAAAATAAGAACTAAGTTTGTACAAAAACATGGTGTAGTTTTTCTTTGCCTAATGTTCATTGCGAGGGGATGGCAGAATATTTCTTAGGTAATGCTTATGCAAATTAAATAAGAAAATGCTATCATATGTCTATTTTCATATTCCAACTATTCTGAAGTAAATGTTAATACGGCTCTCTGACACCACAATCCCTTCCCAAGATTTTCCTTAAGAGTAAGAATTAAAAACCGAGAAAATGTTTTATCGATATACAAGATTTTTAAACACAATTTCGCAAAATAGATTCCTTTTCTAATTCTAATAAAAGTAAATATTGTCAATTTAAATAAAATATTATTTAGTGCAATTGAGTGGGACATTCCAATAATATTACATGCCATAGAAACAATGTACTCATTGCCTTAGACATCAATAACTTATAACTGACAAATTATATTGAAGCCTAGTATTTAATGTCAGTTGGAAAGGCGCGAAGCTAGTTAGGTAATAAAAGCTCGGTCAAATCTTTTAAGTCGTCCACCATGAAATAAATGTGCAAGCGAAAACTTTCTTTTCCCATGTGCAACATATCGACTGTATCTGATTTTCCCAACAATATTTGTAATATTTTTCACTAACCATATCCACAACCAAAGCAGTCAGTTGGATTTGGTTTTATAATTTTTGCAAAAAAAAAATGAATTTCGATTCCATCCGGGTCTTCTATAGCTATTGGAAGTCGTTGAATAAACTAAGCCACATCATTTCAAATTCGTCGTCGATACACGCAACACGATCCAAAAGATCAATTATCGAAAACACCGACGAAATAATGCAAATTGTCAAGTCTGATTTTCACATAAGCACTGTTTCCATTGCTCAACTGCTCAATGTTGTGCACAAAAACATTTAAAAATCATTTAAACATGTCTGGATACAAAAATAAGCTCGACATTCACTATCCATATCCACAACCAGAGCAGTCAGTTAAATTTGGTTTTATAATTTGTGCAAAAACTTTACCATTCATTCATTATTTGAAAGGGGGTTGACAGATACGGGTAAGGGCTATCCCTTCTAACACAGTTAATTGCATAATTAAATCGGAATAGATCCTACTCGCGCCCGTCAAACGCCATCATGGAAATATCTACTTAGTGGTTTCAAAACCGCCAGTCTGGCAAGACTATCAGCTGTTTACGAATATGAATCGTTTAAAAAAGGAAGAACGCGTAAGAATAATTAAAACTTACTACAAAAGTGGTGATTCAAACGTGATTTTCATGCATTACGAGGTGGCACAAGACACGGGGTGACATGACACGGGGTGCACAAGAAATTGGCAAGATTATAAATAAATTTGCAGAGACTGGAAGCGTTACAAATGTGGTCAGGCCTGTGCATCATCGCAATGTACTCACTGCCAAAAATATCGCCTATATTAGTGAAAGTTCGAATTTGTCGATTCCACGGCGCTCTCACCAATTGGCCCTATCTTACGGCTCATTATGGCATATTTTGCATTTGGATTTTCACATCCATCCATGTAGAGTCCAACCCACGCAGCAATTAAAGCCAGCTGACCATTCAAAACGCCGTAGATATGCTGATGGGGTGCTACAGCAACAGGCTTTCAATGCTGATATTTCGAACAAAATTTTCTTCAACAATGAAGCCCACTTCTCACTTGGTGGTTATGTCAACAAGCAAAATTGTCACATATGAGGCTAGGAGAACCCAGAAGTGATTGTGGAAAACTCATAACATCCGCAAGAAGTGACTGTTTGGTGCGCATTATGGTCTGGAACTGTCATTGGGTTGCATTTTTTTTTAAATAATTTAGATCGCTATGGTCATATGATAACCGACTTTTTCTTGAACTGCAACTGGCTTTTTTACAGCCAAGCTGACTGTTAACAATTGGATCGTCTAAAGGAAGTAATCACCCAGAAGTGGCCAGCTTTAGTCAACAGGAGAGGAATTGGGTTACGTCAGGACAACATCAGTTCGCAAACATCGGCAGCGACTCGCCACAAGCTTACGAACGTTAGTTGAGAGGTCACTATGCATCCACCTTATAGTCCGGACTTGACGCAAAATAATTGCCACCTGTTCGCATCTATGGCGAACAATTTTTCTAATGAAGAAATAACTTCAAAAACAGCTTGTAAAAATAGACTGCCCTAAGTTTTTGCCAATGGGAATGGGGTTTTCCATGAAGAAGGCATAATGGAATTACCTTCGAAATGGCAACACGTTATTGAACAAAACGTTTCATATTTATTGCAAATCGGAGCATTCTAACTGTGCCAATTAAAGGCTTCATGCAAAATAATGGATTTCTTTCTTACTCCGCTTTATATTTTTAAATGACATCATTTTGTGAGAGCAACAAACATTTTTTATTTTATATGCAGTAAGGCATTACATACACTTTCAGACTAAACTTCCTTATCTCTCCCTCGTATTTCCTTTCATACAGCCCATTTACAATTCTAAACATTTTGCCCCTTGTCGTCCCTCCGTGCCACCAATGTGGATTTCTTTTATATATGTTCACTAGCTCTTATATTGAAGCCTTTAATTAGGGTCATAAATCTTTAAGAAGCACCACTTCACTTGGTAGTTAAACCCGCGAAAACTATGTAGGTTCAACACCATCAAGGGACAGCGAACAGAGAACAGGGTGCACAGAGCGATAGCCAACTATGTAGTGTAGTGGCAACAGAAGTTCCTTTGGAGATGCTATCTAATGACGTTACAATACACAGACAGGCAAGAGGGGAAGAGTAACCTAAAATTTAAAAACCAAAGACGGAAGAAAGCTTTGTGAGAGGAAAAGAGGAAACAAAGGAAATAACAACGACCATAACGGAAAATATGGGATGTTGCCAAAGAAATGTTGCATGTAAGCTGATACCCAAATATAGTTCCCCTGACTTCTTTGCCATGTGGGATGAGATCACATGGCAGAAGTATAATAAAAACCAAATTTAATCTTAGAGTTTACGTTGATACATGTAGCTCTGTTACATGTTTTGGCAGAAACTTTCCATCCACCTTAAAAGCGGCCAAAGGAGTAATAAAAAGTAGCTAAACTCTAAGGATGTTTTTTCGTGTTTTTTTTTCCTTGTCCATTACAGACACGAAGTAGCATTTGCCGTTTTTATGTTATCCTTTCACTGCTCCTCTCAGTGTAAGTATGTACACATATGCACATATGGATATGTATGTGTGTATTTGGTAGTTGGCATTTCAACTTTCTGCTCTTAGCCAGTCCGTCAGTAGAGTATTGTTTGTTTGGCTGTTATGTCCGTTGCTTTTTCTGATATTCTACAGTTTATCGTCATCGTCGTTGTTGTTTGAAGCAGCAGCAGCAGTTGCTCTACTGTACTGGTATTGGTTTTGTTATTGCTGCTGTTGCTGCTGCTGGTGCTGACTTTTTGTGTTGTTTGCCAAATTGTGTTTTCAGGTCAGAGGCAACGAACAATTTAAATTACCTACATTCACACTTGTATTACATTGCCGTTGTATGCATACTGCCACATATATAGATATATATATGTATATGTATATACGCACACTAACACATTGACACATATAACATTTATTGCGGATTTCGCTCGTTTCTGTCGTGCATTTGATTTGCGAGTGATATAGAGCAGAATAACACCAATGGAAAAATCCGAATGATTGACCATTTTACAATGGGTTACCATTAAATTGTCTTCGCTTTTGCTTTGGGTAAACAAATTGGAAGGATATTTGGATGCCTGTGCAAAAAGCTTTTGGCTGTTGGTGTGGTTGCGGCACAAACTAGGAGTTCACGTTGGCACATTTAAATAACTATTGAGGATTTGAAAAATGAGAAAGAGTGTTTGCTAGTTTTTTCCCCTTTTTTGTTGCACTGTATATCAGAGGTTGCATAGTGATTTTTATTAACTGGTTGGCATTATCAAGTAAAATTAAAAAAAAAATCGGATACAACTATAAATCTGAAAATGCAAATGCCTCAATGCGGTCTCAATTTTCTGGGGAAACTTTCAATTCAGTAGGTTGGTGGAAGAAATAGAAGTAGGTGGAAATGTTCTATGACTTGTTATGACTTTTAAGCAATAATCAAATTAAAAAATTGTACTATGAATAAAAGACATTTTTTACTTGGTCCTGAACAATCCACACTTGTGCCTATTCTGTGTTTGAATTCACTAAAAGGCACCTACAGTTTTATTGAACAAAGTGTAGTAAAAATTAATCCACTATTTTTGTTTGATATTGAAAGCTTTATTTAGAATGGTTAGAACGATTCGATTTAAGTCGAATATAAACCATTTTTTTTCAATAACATATTGTCATTTTTAAAATAATTAAATTAAGCTTTCTTTTCAACTGCCAAAAAAAACTGGAACATTCAGTTTTCATTTTAGCATGATTTTAGGCAAACCGCTGTTGAAAAATTTGCCTAAAATGATGCTAAAATGCTGACCACTTAATGCCAGATCAGGATTATAAGATGGATGCATAAGAACCTCCCAACCAAGCTCCCGTAACTTCTGGCAACCAGCACAATGGCAAAAGCTAACCGCTTCTGGATGATTGATTCCTTCAGACGGCAGTTAAGTTGTTAATAGTACAGGTCCAAGTTAAAAGTTTGGCAGCAACTCATAGAAACACTCAGCAAAATCTCCCTTACCATCAATCGTGGATTGACTATAGTTTGCACCCCCTAACCACAATTCAATTTCGACCACTTTCGCTTGACTTTGTCGAAAGGCACTCATTTTTCATTACCAACCACCATCCGTTTTAGAAACAGATCGATTTGGTTGCGAAACAGTAGCAGTTCACAGATGGAAATTCGCTTCATGAGATCTTTTTGCATTGACTCGTGTAGTTCATGAGCTTTCTTTTCGTTAAATCGCTCGGCACTCTTTTCTCATCCAGTCTTCTTCAATGGTTTCTAAACAATTTTCTGTGAAATACTTAGCTTCTGGGCAATCAAAGCTAAAGCTATGCTGAAGTGACATTCGAACATAAAAATGTTCATAATTTTATCGACATTGTCGACAATTGGCCTTCCAGAATGCGGTGTAAGTTTAATATCAACATCTTCAGAACGTAATTGACGAAATAAAAATTGTGCATGATTGACTGTCATCAAGATAATATTCACAGTTTGAACCGCTTCGCTTGCGTTTCTGCTTCTTTCGAAAAATTGCTACAAAATAAGAAAATCTATCTCTTTCCTGGTATCGATCTATGGCTCGCTCAAACAATACTGAGAGTCAAGTAATCACAAAATTGTCTTAGTAATTTCTGAAGTATGAAATCTTATCATTCAAACGAGAGACTATATTGAGTCTCTTTGAATTTCATACAATGAGTTTCTTTTTAATGTACCTCCTATGGTAGGCTCCAGTATCAGTTTGAGAAGGTTATAGAGCTTTTTTCCCCCTATTACTGCGCAACTCGATCTGTTCGTCAAGAAATCGAAGGGGCCGCCGTTCAAAGAATATTAGGAAGGTACGCCGGGGATCAAAACCATGATCGCATTAATATTAGTCGTGAGTACTAACCATCGCGTCACTGCCAACCACTACAAGGGGAGATTTAAAATTTTTTTGGAAATCTCAGTTTTTACATAGTGTTTACTGATAATGTCTTAGGCCACCAAACTAACACAGAAATTTCAGTTGGGTGAACTTCATTCAAAAAACTTTTACATTTGTGCATTAGTATACGCTGTATCGAAAATTGTGAGTTAAATCGTTACGTTCTTATTAAAAATGCACAATATTTCATTTAGTACTATTGAGCGAAAGATATGAATCCAAAAGTATTTGGCTTAAATTAAGAAATTTCTATGGGTGATACTAGAAAAGGCGAAGTTTTCAGCAGATATAATTACCAAACAAAATATTGAACTGCACTTAAGCAATCTTCAACGTACTCTGAAATTAGCTGCCGGCAAAATACCTGTTCGAATGGTTCAAAAATGGCAACGACAACTTTCCCGTTTAAGCATTTATCTAATAGGCCAGAGAAAAAGATACACACGAAAATTACAAAGATGTCAACTGGCCCCCCGAAGAAATTTTCTCAAATCTGTTATAAATCAGATCACTTTATTAATTGACACTCATATATCTATTGACTTGAACAACAAATGGAACAGTTTTCTTAAGCCATTAACAGCTGGCAGCAAAAACTTCTGGAGAGTGTCAAAAGCTATCAGATGTAAGAAGTCAGCTGTTGAACCGCTAATAGTCGATGGTACTTTGGTGCATGACATCGAGAGAAAAACAAATGCTATAGCTGATGTGTTTGAGTTCGCACATCGAATTTCGGATAGAATGAGTACATCAGCTGAGAGCAAAGTGGCTAAACATATTGAGCGGTTAGATTCTGAAACTGACACTACCCATGAATGTCAAGCAAATGAATTGACAAATATAGGCGAGGTGAAATTTTATGTCAAATCATTAAAAAACAACAAAACTGTGGGCAAAGACGGTATTAAACCAATAATTTCGAAAAACATGAGCAATTTGTTTCTGAGTTTCTTGACGAATATATTTAACTGGTGTTTACGAAATGGATATTTTCCTATGGCTTCAAAGATGCAAAAATTATCCCGGTTCTCAAGTAAGGTAAAAATCCACAGTTACCTACAAGCTATAGACCTATAAGTATGCTAAACATCATCAACAAGATCTTTGAAAAGATCATATTGGCCAGATTAAATGATTTTGCATATCAAACGATGTAATATATAAACATCAATTCGGTTTTAGAGAGAGTCACTCAACAATTCACCAATTAAAAAGAGTACAGAAATTAATACTGGAGAACAAGCGAGATAGAAAAAGTACTCCATTTAGCATGATAAAATCATCTTCAAGTTAAATGAATACAAATTTCCGATCTACCTGCAAAAAATTGTCAAGAGTTTTTTACATAACACAGTATTTTCTGTACACATTAACGAGGGAGTATCGACTTTGAGAACGATTACTGCTGGAGTTCCACAAGGATCAATATTATCTCCAACACTCTATTCGATCTTCACCTCCGATTTCAAAGCTAACAAGAACCAATCAGTAGTATTTTATGCCGACGACTTTGCTATTATAACTAGCGAAAAAGTGCCCAATGCAATAATTAAAAGAATGGAACAAACATTGCTGTCAGCTCAAAAGTACTTTGAGCACTGAAAAATTAGAATTAACACACACATTAAAACACAAGCAATAATATTTCCTTTTAACAAATTACCAAAGAGAATCCCAACACGGCCGCTTACAGTTTTTAAAACTACCACAAGCCTACAGGATTCAGTGAAGGCATATATTTTGATAAAAAACTGAACTTTATTAAACATATTAATTACATAGGTGCAAAGGCGATTGGATGTGGAAGAGCATTATTTCCATTGTTAAATAAAAAATCTAAATTAAACTATAAAAATAAAACGCTTATTTACAATATGTGCGTAAAGCCGATAATGACGTATGGATGTCAAATTTGGTATCCAAGTACTGCAAAGACAAACCTCAAAAAACTACAAATTATTCAAATAAAAACCTGAAGATAATATGTAATCTACATCGGAGATACTCTACTAATAATTTACATGATAACTACAATCACAAAATGCTCATCATCGTATTCCAAGAATTAACACAAGGATTTGAAGATAATTGCAGATCTTCACACTTTGCAGAAATAAGAAATTTATACAATTAATTATATTTTTCAAGTTTTTCTCGGAAGTTCTATAAATATATTCTACTAAAATTTCTCTAAATGTTAAAAGGTTCTTTGCTATCTTTTTACCTTAAAATGTCGTAAAATATCTAAATGTAGTTTTCCTGTATACTCTAGTTGATACTTGCTGCAATACATTACGTAAAATCTCAAACTTTTGTATATAAATATTTTTACCTGCTGTGATGATAGTAAATAAATACAAAAAAAAAAGGCGGAGTTATCCGATCGATTTCTTCACATTTTACCAAGCATTACATTAAATGCTAAATCGGTCAATTTATAAAGAAGGTACCCAATATTTCCATATTCACAACGCATGATGTGTCCCAAATTTGACAGAACTCAAGGAAAACGTAAGAAGTTAAGGATTAAATGGTAATTTCCGTAGTGAACAACAATTTTTGTTGTTACAGTCTGCTATCTAAGAGCTACAGGAAAGAATTTGAATAAGGAGATACAGGAAAATTTCGGAAAATTTGTCAATATTTATGGGAAGCCCTTCTATCATGACAATGCAATTCGTTTCCGCTCTCAGACGCTTCTCAGCAAACCCTTAATGTGTTCCAAATGGAACGGAAATGAGTGTAACCATACAGAAGATATGAAACTTAAATATGTCATTTGTGTGGGAGATCTCAGAATGGTAAATTAGAGAGCAAAAAAAAAAGAAACAAAAAAATGGCCAAACACTCACGTCACTGCTGTTTTTAGGAGTAAGGGTGGAAAGTTTTGGAAAACACGTTATTGTTTTATGGAGGAGAACAGAACAGAACATTAAACTTCGATTATTTCAGATTTTACCAAGAATTGTTGGTCAAAACGAAACCAAATAAATTCCTTTTGTACTTCATGAATATGGGAATATGGAAGAGCTTCTCACATTCAGTGAGTTCACACGCAGTCGACTTTTAGACTTACTCTCAATGTCGCGACGATTCTGTGATGTTCGGAAGATTGAAAAGCATTAACTCGACTACTCAAAGTGTTCTCAGATACACCACTCCACTATACGAGGTGTTCTCAGATACAGACGCTCAAATAATAATAAGTGGCTGTATCGGGGATTGAACCCCCCATCATGCGAACATTAGTCGCGTCTACTAACCATTGTACCACAGTTGATCAAAACAATAGACAACAATTTAGGTCATCTCAATCTATGGAATTGTAGGCGACAAATTTAATTTAAGAAAATCGGTCAAATATGGGGGATGTTAGAAGAAAGAGGCCGTTATGTCCCATTTATATCCCATTTAAATATTTCATAAAAATCTACGACAGCTATCGTGTCTATCAGGCAACCAGCCAGTCACAGGGGCAGACAAACAGGCGGATCGACTTAAAATGCTATAAAACACATTTGCTAAAAAAAATGCTTTGTACTTCAAACCCGATTGACATAACCCTTCATTCTTTGGGTGAAAGCAATGGTTTCAAAACCGTCGGTCTGACAAGGCTGGCTATTAGATTCCTATTATCTGAGGTGTTATTTATTCAATGAAAGGTTCGGTATGGCAAGGCTGGCTGTTAAATTCTTGTTACTTGAAGTATTATTTATTTAGTGAAAGGGTTGGTCTGTCAAGGCTGTCGGCTGTTAAATCCCTGTCATCTGAAGTGTAATTTACTTAGTGAAAGGGCAGCCGCGAATATGAAACTTTTATCAACCGAAGAACGCGTAAAAATAGCTAAAACTTACTACAAAAGTGGTGTTTAAAACGTGATTCAATACGACCGATTTTGGCTTTATTGCATGAGAAGTTACCAGAAGAGTAATTCCCTATTTAAATATAAATATAAATATAAACATAACATAACATAATAAACATAAATACAAACATAATAAATATTTCATATTCTGTTGACAAATATTATTTAAGGGGAATATACTTTATGCGATGGTATCAGTAAATATTTGAGCGGCAAGTCAGCAGTCGCCACCGACCAGCTGATTTTTAAAATAATTTAAGACATGGGTGTTTTAATTATTAGCTCTGATTTAAAGGCCTTTTCATATGCAAACGTTCAACTAAATTAATTCTTAAGTTCTGTAAAAAAAACGATGCTTCGTATTGATTCAGGAAAAGTAACAATAAATCTGTGAAAGAAGACCATATTAGTGATAGTTCTTGATAATCTACAAAAAAAAATATATACAAAATCAGCTGTGAGGTTAACCAGGCTTTTCCGAATTGAAAATGTTTCTATATATTTGACTGGATAAACAATCAATTCAATAACCATTCTCAAGACTAACGCGTTTCAGAGTCCGTGACAAGTCCAAATGTAAATTCCTTTGTGATACATTCTATTGGTACATCATCAATTGTGTATACAATCTACTTCCAAGCAAATTACACGGCATGGCATCAAGCAATACGTTATCCTTGTGGGTGATCATTGAATGGACTGTTGCTTCAGCCAAGTACATGAAGATGCCTTTCAATTTGGAAGTGTCTTTTTCTTGATCTTACAGTTAATTTGGTGTATATTCTTCTATATATTTAAAATATTTGGAGCTTAGAAAAATAGGGCAATAATTACCTTGATATATTGAAATTTGTATAGCAATTATTCTAAATACTATTGTGTATATTATAATTTGAATTGGAAATGATTAGTCGGCAAATAGATCATATAAAATTATCGTAAAAATTTCATCTCCGTATAATATTGAATTGATTTCTTCAACCCATAGCAGTTTAACAATCTGAATAATTTTTTATATATTATAAACCAGGTAATTCTAATTACAGCTACCCTACGTTTGGTCTCTTAGCTAAATCACCATTAAAATAGAGTGTTTCAAAAAAATTAAAATCCTACAAAATCTTAAATTTATCTTAAATTTTCCAATATATATCACACTTATAATGAATATTTTTAATAAATTACGTTAATTTTGTTATTTATTTATAAAATTCCCAACAAAAATATTTCAACAGCAAGTGGACACACAAAATTTGTATCCATCTTAGTTTAAAAACATTAAGATTTTGTTATATAAATAATTTTCAAAGCAGAGAATAATATGGGTATTCATTTATAAAAGAAAAAAGAAAAACAAAATTCAAGGAGGACTGCAGTTTCACCACTAGGCTAAATATTTAACTGAAAAGTCGCCTGTCATGAAAAGTTCACTTCAATGGTTTGCATCGTAAATGAAATGAAAGAATTATTGTTAGGTAACTTCGAGTAACTCTGCTTAGCCAAACTATTTGCCTCCAAAGTTATGTCCGCAATCTCTCCTTGTAGATTTCCAATAATACCCATACTGTATATTCATAACAACATTAAGTGTATGTTTTCAATTAAATGCAATTACACAAAAATCATTTTAACTTAAAAAAATATCTATAAAATTGTGTTCGAAATTAACTGAAACTTAAAAGTTTTTTATAGGGAAATTGTTAAATTTGTTAGTGATAGAGAGACAGCGAGAGTTATTGTTTGATAGAGAGACAGAGAGACACAGACAGTGAAGGTAATATAAATAGAGTTGTAAAGAGAGTACGCATACACGTTTGTAAAGAGCGAGGGTAGAAGGGAAAGTTGTTTTCTGTTTGCAATACATAAAGCTGAGGCACAAAGTAGTGTTGCTCTTCGTTTCTGTTTCCCTGCTGCATGGCACAACGATCGAACTTACCTTCAAAATCATACGCTGACAGTGTTGAAGACGTATGGTGTGATTGCTGCTGGGCAGAATACTGTGACTGCTGCGATTGCTGCATCTCATCTTCATAGCTGCTGAAACTTCTTTGTTGTTGTGTGGCATATTGAGTGGCGCTTAAATGGCGGCGTGTAGTGTTCGTATAGGACGTTGCATCCATGGCATGACCACCACTTATGGTCATATTACGTTGTATTGGCGGAGGCTTTTGATAACCCTGAGATGTTGTTGCGGAGGCGGAAACGGAGGCGAGCGTAGAGGAGGAAATGGGTCCCGTTGCAGGTGGCGCTGACAATTGATGGCCGTGATGAGCGGCGGCTGCTGTAAGTTGTGGCGAAATGCCACCTCCACCGCTGTAGCCGCTATGCGACGAGGATTGATAATGCGGATGGGTTGGATGATGTTGTGGTTGTTGTTGCTGCTGTGGGTGAGATGAAGTTGGAAGCCTTTGTTGTTGGGTTGCGTTGTAGGAGGAAGCGGCAGCTGCGGACTGTGACATTTGCTGCTGTGCACGCATAGCGTGCTGCTGCTGCTGTTGTTGTTGTGCACGGTATTGTTGTTGATGTTGCTGTTGTAGTTGTTGTTGTTGCTGCTGCTGCTGTTGTTGTTGGTATTGTTGTTGCTGTCGTTGGCTGGGATGTGCCAAATGTGGATGTTGTTTCATCAGACCATCGATTTCACCCTAGAAAAAGAGCGGACAGACAAAAAACGGAATATGTTTAGATAAATTACGACATTTAAATTACGACGATTAAAAATTTGATTCATAAAACTATGATTTCAGACCCACAATTTTCCCTATTTTGCCTAATGTCTAAGCATAAAAGTCATCTAAGAAACAAACATAAAACATAAAAGTCATCTAAGAAATTCTAATGAGAAATATTCGCTATCCTTGTATACTTGAATGTAGAAATTTGTATTTTTACTTATTTTTCACTAGAATTCAGAGGAGTTATTAAATTCTAATCCCAGGAAATTATATTTCATGCGGTAAATAACGACACATTTCTATAGAAGTTCTTTCAAATTACAACGGGTTATAGATTTAGCATAACAGCTGACAGCCTTGCCAGACCTGCGGTTTTGAAACCACTGAATAGTTAACCATATGAAAGAGTTGGTGCTGAAAAATCGTCAATTAACAATTAAGAATCTTGCTGTTAATAGTGGCGTTTTAATCGAGTGTACTTACTCCAGGTTAAAAGACATTATGGGCCTCGGACTTGTCAAATTCCGATATGAAGCAAAAAATTTCCATTTCTTATATCGTAAAAATCGTTGTAATTACTTTTTCCGTCATATAAGCGATTTCAAGCATTCCACAGACGCCAACAGCATTTTGAGATGTGGAATTTGGGACAGATATTATAATTCTAAGTTTCAATATAAGCCCCGTGTAATTTATGATATACAGATATATTTGGACATCACCTAAAGGCTCTCACACAATCACATCGATCATATATGCATGAGCAAAGGATATAGAAGCTCTTTATCGGATGCCAGAAACGGAAGAGGAGCTGACATTGGCAGTAATCATAAGCTCATCACAGGCGGAATAAAAATCAAGCTGACATGGCAAAAAAAAAAACGAACTATAAAGCACACAAGACGAATCCGGATAGCTCTACCTACAACAACTCCAGGACAACGCAACTAAGAACGCGTTAGCAGTGACATTTCGCGAACAGTACTCCAACCAAATCAATCTAAATTATAGGAAGATATCATAGCAACATATATCAGGGTCTCAGGAGAAACACTGGGTATAGTTTAACCACAAAGAAAATCTTGGATATCAGATGACACTTGGAAACTACACTATTTTCAATTGAAATTCGAAAAATTCCATTTGAAATTCGAAACACATCAATTGAAATTCGAACTTCTTTAATTGAACTTCAAAACTCATCAATTAAATTCAAAACAAATCAATTGAAATTCGAAAAATAATTGGTAATTTCGACCGCAATACGTTCTGTTCAATAAAGATGGGTTTTTGTGAGAGTGCTTATGTCATTTCGTAGAAAAGAAAACTATGTAACTTCTTCAAAATGATATTCTCACAAAATCCCACCATGATTGATGTATTTTGAATTTCAGTTGATGTGTTTCGAATTTCAATTGATGTCTTTTAAATTTCAATTGACGTGTTATGAATTTCAAATCGAAATTTTGATTTTCAATTGATGTCTTTTGAATTTAAAGTGGAAATTTTGATGTTCAATTGATGTCTTTTGAATTTCAAACGGAAATTTGGTTTTCAATTGATGTCTTTCAAATTTCAAATGGAATTTTTTAATTTCAAACAGAATTTTCGAATTTCAATTGGAAATGGTGTAGTTTCTTTAAGTAGGGAACTCAAGCTGCAGTTAAACAACAATAATACTACGGGCCAACAATACCAACTGCTGGCTAAGCGAGTAAAGAAAGCCGCAAGAAGGGACAAAAGAAAGTTTCTGAAATGGCCAGCAATTACTCCAAAAGAAGCAACTAGAGAGAACAACATGAGAAAACTACACCAGACGATAAATTGTCTCAGCAATCGGAAGTGTAGCTGCACTACTAAAAATCACTGATGCACAGACGCAAAGGTGGTGAGAACATTTCAAAGAAATTAATAACGTCATCATAGATGCAACTACTGAAGGCAACGAAATGGAAAACAGCAGCAAAATAACTTAAGAATATCATGCAAAGCTTCCAGTGTAAATGAGATAAAAGAGGCTATCGAGAAATTAAGAAGTAAGAGGGCAGCAGGCGAAGATGGAATACCAGCTGAAATTCTACGGGTTAACATCGAAATCACAACTAAAATTCTACAACTCCACATCACATCTGTCTGGGAGAAAGAGCCAGCCGGCTCCAACTTGGAAAAAGACTATTTGTAAAGTTACCGAAAAATGGTGAATTGAAAGATTGCAACAAGTAGAGAGGAATTACTCTACTTAACACCATATACAAGATATTAGCAGTCATAATACAGGGAAGACTTCAAAGCAAAATAGAGAATAATCTGCAAGATGACAGGCAGGTTTTCGGCCAAACAGGAGCCACGTAGGTCAGGCCAACACTCTACGCTTAAAAATAGAACAATCTCTAGAATGGCGTACTTCCCGTTACCTACTGTTCATAGATTTTAAGAAAGTCTTCGATACCATCAGATGGACTGTCATATGGAAACCATTGAGAAGAAAAGGAGTAACCCAGAAAATCACTCGAATCATTCATCAGAGCTATGTATGAGGATGCAGAACTCTCAGTTCTTCACAACGGGAGCACCAGTCAATCACTTCACGCCAACGCTGGAGTAAAGCAAGAATACCCTCTATCACCCCAACTATTCACCATCGTACTGTATGATATCATGAGCAATGTCTATTCAGAGAGAAGAAGAATTACGATATATGGAATTCGTGGATTCGGATTATGCGGATGATATTTGTCTACTCTCGCACAAGATCTACAGCATGCAAGTAAAATTATAAGACTTGGAAAATGTTGGACGTGAGATAAATATCAAAAAAACCAAAGCTATGAGTACCGATAACATGCCTCAGAATCATATGTAGAATATTCTGGCCTAACAACATCAGCAAGATGTATCTCTGGAACCTAACTAACGAGGAATTTATACTCACACAAATAAAACGTAGTAAATGAAGTTAGTTGGGCTATACCACCAGAAAGAAGCCGGAGAGAATCACAAGGATGGCGAATGAATGGATTCCTTAAGGCTCAAAAAACAGTGGTCGACCAAATAACACCTGGAGGCGCACTCCAAAAACTAGGACAGTGCAATCTTATATGCAAAAACAACACCAGCAACCTGAGTAAGATGGGGATGTTTTGTGGAAACTATAAGCTCCCAAGAGGGGTGAAGGAAAAAAAATTATTTAAAAATTGGTCTTACTTTTTCGCCGCCATAATGTCATGTATTAGAAGAGAGAATTTTTGGCACGCCCACTTACCGGACGGTATGTTGATCGAAATCCTTGTTTATATTTCCATAAACTTCGTCCAGGGTATTGTCTAACTGTGATCCTGTTCAATAGTTCTTCTTACGGGAAGACTCAAATAGAAAACGTTTTTGGTTGCAACTTTAATATTTAAAAAAGGGTATTTTGGTACATCCACACATTTGAAAAGTTTTAAACTTTTTTTAAGCAAATTGAGCTTTTTTATTATCGAAATGCGTTATCAGAGCGGTTGAAATTGTATGTGGGATATATCACAATACTTTCAATGGTCAATTTGTCCTTTTTTCAGAAAAGGAAAAAACTACACTACAACACATCGGGATATTTGTGATATGTGTGGTTCGGAAGCCTAAACAGTTGACTTACGAAATTCTTTTCACGCCCAAAGATGTCTACCGAAGCGATCGGTAAAATGACCGACCATTATAAAATTAGAACGACACATTCGAGAAGTTGGAAAGAGGCAAAAAGTATCCAACACATTCATTGATATTTTGGTTCCCCGCGAGCTAAGGGAAATCCACTTAATAAATATTCTAAGCACTTAAGATTTATTGCTTAATCACCACCAGAATGATCGCTTTGTCGCATTGTCACTGGGGATGAAAAATGGGTTCACTACAACAATGCCAGCCGAACGAGATCCTGGTCCAAGCACGATGAACGGGCTCAAACTTCAACATAGACTGAATTTCACCAAAACGGGTTACATGGGCAACTTGGTGCAATTTTAAGGAAATAGTTTAGTTTGAATTGCCTTCAAGAAAGCAAACCATGAATTCTGAAATCATTTGTCAATCTAAATGATGAAGCATTGAAGGGACAGAGACGTGAATTGGCCAATTGCGGATGCGTGATTTTCCATTTTCGATGTATCCAACGAACATTTCGAATACTTGAATAATCGACGAGTCATTTGAATTCTTCTCAAACTGTGACGTTAAAAATCATCGTTAAACTGTAGGCCTCCATTGAGTGAGCCTAAAAGTGGAATGCGCGTTGGAGACCCACTGACTGTGCGAGTCTTGCATCATAAGATGCCAGAGAGTTTGTTGATTTTCCACCACGACTACGTTAGGCCTCAGCTATTTTCGGAGACTCGACCAAGAATATTGGAGCTTGCATTGAAAGTGATTCCACATGCATCTTATAGTTCCGATCTGGTACTTTGGATATTTACTTATTCCAGGGTCAGCAAAATTTTTTGAATGAGAAATACTTCAATGCCGATGAGGACCTAAAAATCCAATTGTTCCGCAATTTTGTAGGCAAGAATGACTGACTTTTGGAACGGTAACTGATCTATTCTTTCAAAATACCTCTACAAGCACCTGAATTTTGGGAGAACATCATCAACAACATCATGGAACAAAATTACATTAATTATTTGAACAGAAAATTTGAAATTTACTGTGAGCAAAAAGGCGGAATTAACTTTATTGTCAGCAATATGTTCATTGCTTACAATTCAAAAATGGAGAGATCGGAAGCAAGTCTGAATTTTAGAAGTATCTTAATCTAAAATCTGTCTTTCGCATGCAAACAATCCCGACGAAAATTAGAAATTATTTTGCGGGCACAGCCGGAAGGGAGATAATAGAATGCCCCGCAAATATGCGCCACAGTTGTCCGCCTTATGTGTTCTCAATTGGAATCGCACCAAAAGGATCCAAAAAACAATAAAGGAAGGGCTTTAGTTCATATATTTGATTTATTTACATGCAGATTTTTCCCTGTATCGTCCTTCAATGTCCATTTCAATGGAATTTCAAAGCATATTCCGACATAAATGTTAGAAAATTATTCACCAATTTCTTCGAAATGGAACAATGTAGAATTAAAGACTACCATGAGGATAGGGAATGACCTACACGCAAAATTTGGTGCTCATGAATTTGATATTATGAAGGCAATGAATAATAACCTTTTTGCCCGAAAAACAATCGGTTTTGGGATGAAGTTATTACCGGTTAATTTGCATTAATACCTCTGCCATAAACGGATAACAGCAATGTTTTAAAATATTGCACATTGAAGGATCATTTGAAATATTTTATTTCCACTAACAGTTGCTGTAGTTTCGCTTTGAATTAATCACATCTTGCCTGGTATTTAATACTCTCATTTACCTGATACAAACGCGGGTCTTCATCCTTTTGATGCACAGCCTGGCCTCCGCCGCTACCACTATAGTGACCGCCCATGCCTTGGCCTCTATATTGGCCCTGTTGCATTTGCTGCTGCTGTTGTTGCTGATGTTGCATTTGTTGCGGCGTCATCGGTTGCATGCGCTGACGTTGTCCAGGACTTATTATATCCATGCCAGGATCGCCACCCATCATGCGTTGATTCGTTGTTTGTTCTTGTTGGGAATATTGTCGTTTTAACATGCTGCCCGAACGTTGCAGCGGTAGATTTTCCTTTTCGGCTGCACTGCGGGTACGCTCCAATTTTGGTCGTTTATCAAGCGTATCATGGGGATCGACCACCGCTTGTTGGGAAATGTCCTGTCAAAGATAAATGCAAACAAGAGAGCAATGCAATTAGTTTTCCTTACGGATTCCAACAATCCTCATCATGATTAAATTGTCATACAACTTACACTACTTCCATCCGGTTCATTGCGTCTTATGAAACCATCTTGATGCACAGTCGCTTTATTAATCCATTGACCAGTCTTCGAGAGTAACTCTTGTTTCTTGCGGCACAATATGCAAACCCAAATGACCTGTAAATAACCATGGAGTGAAGAAAGGAAGAACAAGGAAATGAAATCAAATAAAAGTATAAATTTCATTTACGGCTGAGTTACGACAGAGTTGTTTAAGGTGTCACCAATTGGCAGAAGTTCAATGACTCTACTGCTGCCATTGAATAGTTTCACAGTTTCACTTGTGCTACAACAGAATCCATTACCATGCATTCAATTTACAATGGCCAACGGTACACTTTAAGTTGCATTTTCCCACTCCTTTTGCCAACAATAAGTGACCCGATAATGCTGAGCCAAAAACAAAGACAATTGATTTTAAGGACCCTCCCCCCATCAACCACCATCCACCCATTTACCATATGGAACTGAGTTCAGTTTAGCCGTAAGGGTCCTAATTTCATCAAACGAATACGAATGGGGCGAAATGAATAAATGAATGGACAGGCAGTTGGAAATTTGTTGACCCAGTGCCAGAAATGTTTTAATTGAATTCGGCAAAGGAGGTAAGAGGTGATGACGGGCGTTGAAGTATTGAGCAAACGTTTTTCCTCCCACCGGTGACAGTGAAATGTAACGGAATGCATGTTGGTGGTGCACAAGCAAATTGAGGAGACCAAATTTGGTAAGAGCAATTACTCGTAACTACTCAAGGGGTATTGAAGGAAATTGTTTAAACAATTAAGTGCAGCGTATTGTGAATAGCATTTGGAAGGGGACCAACAGTTTAAATCAAAGTGCGATCAATTCAAAGTAAGACAAAAACAAAAATAATATTGAGTTCAAAAGAAACGTAAATACGGAAAATATACGAGTATATGTAGACATGAATTTAACTCATATGTTTTTCTTGAGGACCAGAAGAAAGCTTTTCAGATTCACAAACTTTGTAAGCATTTGTAACCGTAGCCATTAAATAGTTGTCTCATAAAAGGTTGTCGCAGCACTTAATTCATTCGAGTCCACCGAATTAAATCACATCTAAAATCCTTTTGAGTAATAATAAAACAAATGTTTGGAACATCGAATTTTTTTGGCAATTATAATTTTCTTATTTGTTTATTCGAATTGAATACAAAATCGATATCAAAATTAAATTGAACAATTTTGTTAAATTTTTATTTTACTAAGACATGTGGTTAATGCCAACTCTTTAAGTCTAAGTAAGATTTCTTATTTGCCACTCGACTAATTGCCCTGTAGTTTCACATGTATTTAAATATCATGTCAGTCATTAACTAGGCGTTAATTTGGTTTATAATGAATTTGAATTTGTATCAGGGACCATCAGCGAAACAAAATTAAATTCCAAAATAGTCTTATTTGTTTCACTTTCTGGAAATCAAAACTATACAACAAATTCTCTTACATCTCACAAATCAGACTTTGAAGAGCTTTTCACGCTCAGTAAGCTTACACACATTCTAGTTTTAGATTTACTTTAAACGGAACCTACAGTTTAACGACGATTCCGAACGTCACAGTCTGAGAAGGACTTACAAGACTAGACGATAATACACGAGGTGTTCGTGGGATACATCGCTTAAATATTGATAGGTGGCTGAATGGCCATACTTTCACTAACAGAAACGATATTTTTGGCAGTACACAGTACACGAAGATACTCGTATGTAATACTTCCAGTCTCATCAAGTTACTTTATAATCTTGCCAATTCTTTGCACAGTAGGTCGATTATAATGACCATAATCACCCCGTAATGCACGAAAAGTGCCCATGTTTGAATAACTACTTTTGTAGTGAGTTTCTACTCCTGTTACGCATCGCTTGATATACGATGTATATATTTGTAGAATGCCAAACTTTTCGTTAAATAAATAATACTTCAGACGACAGATATTTAACAGCTAACAGCCTTGCCACACCAGCGATTTTGAAACCGATTAATGGATAGATAACCATATGCATTATAACTGGTGATAAGATTTTGATTTACGAATGTTACATGCAAACCAACCAGCAAGCTTCTAAATGATGCCTTCCAACTAAGCCACAACGGAAAAAATACGATCAAAATTCAAGATAATGTTGACTATTTTCTTTGATTATCGCAGCGGCGTGTACTAGAAACTCTTTCCAGAAGGTCCGAGGGGAAATAAAGAAAATTGTTTGCATCATTTGAGAGAACAAATTCGACGGAAAACAAACAACAAATCTGTCGTTCCAAAAGAATTTACGGTCAAAAGCTCAAAAATATTATCGATATTATTTGTAATTACAAAAAAAAAATATTACAAAAAAATATTATTTGTAATTACAAAACTTAAAATACTACTTAGAGGCACCCATTCTCTTTCGATAGAATTCGTAAAAGTGAATCCGCCACAAGAACTGAAGTCTTCTCCCGGAAATGTATTTACAATTTTTTTTTTTTTTGTTTTTTTTTTTTTTTTTTTTTTGTTGATTGGATTAGTCGTGGGCATAAACCTATTGTTTGGTAAAGGATCCATTTCGAAGGCGATATGATAAATCTTAATGAATAACAACAATTTTGTAATAAACTGTATTTAGACATGTTGTATGACCTAACATATCCACCATGAAAATCCTCGACAACGAATGCAATGGGCAATGCAGAAGAGTGTGACCAATACTCCGTTGGAGAAGAAGCACAAAATATCGAAATATTGCTGCCCGGTCATTTCGATCCAATCCTAACAAAAAATTAATTTTGTTTTTAACTACACAAATGCATGGCTGAAGTCATGTCAAGTGCAACACTGAAAGAACAGGAGGATCGTCTAAATTCTCTCTAATTTTTGTGTACTGAAGAGTCTACAAGAGACAAATGCCAAAGGATTTCACATCACATTGAATGAGGTGTCCAAGATTTCAAACTTAAAGTAAAGTTCTCTGCGGTGTTAAATAATAACTCCTTACCAGAAAGGTAGGTAATAATAAAAAGCATCAGAAAGTGCTAATAATAGAACTAAACGTGATTTTTTAATATATTAAATATATTTCCTTCCTTTCCAATTTATACTGAAATTTAATCGAAGTATTTGTGAAATATATGGCTTTTTTTGCACAAACTCTCAAATTAATATGAAATATTTTTTTCTTTTGTCAACTTTTAGACCAGAGTCTGAAAAACAAACAAAAATTTGGAATTTTATAAAAAAAAATTTTATTTTCCTTCAAAAATATTTTAAATATTGCACCTAAATTGGAGGAACGTAAAATTTATTTATTATGTTGTAAAATTAATATTGGAATACATTTTTTAAATATCAATTACGCTGCTGTTAGAAAGCCTAAGGAAATATTTATGAAATCTCTTTCTATTTCTCTCCCCTTCCCTCCTTTTTATGTTGGTTATCTATTACAAAGTAGAGGAGATGATTGTAAATTTTCAAACTTTGAGTTTCCCACCCAATGTGCTCTGATTTCCAAAACATTTTGCTTCTAAATCAATAACTAATAAGGCAACTATTACAAGAAATAATTGAGATAATTTAATCGACCTTTGGTGTTTGATTAAGGCACGTGATTTGACTTCCACCATTCTATCAAAATGTAGCGGGAATCGATCAATGAAACACAGACAGTCTACATATAGCTCAAACGGGTCAATTATCGTGTAACGCCGATACTGTCGGTGAACGATGATATTTGTCAGGATATTTTCCGCCTGAAGACTGGTTCATGCGCTTGGGTCATAAGGCAGTATTCTGCACTGCAACAAGACAGGTAAATCCAACGCCTGGTTCGTTCGAATTTTGGTTTGCTGAGAGAGGGCTTTATCATTGAATCAGTTGCTTAGTCCATAGTAATATCTGTTAGCAAGAAATATTCTTCTCTTTATCTCCATGCTGAAATCATTCATTTTGTTTACAGCGGATGCAGAGAATTCAGGCACTGCTACAAAATTATAGTTGTCATCGTTCATAATGTATATCAATCTTTTCGTCGAAGCAAACAAACTAGTTTTGACTTCGTTTACCGTTCAAACCCCTTTTTGTTGACTCCTTCGCAATTCTTGAGAAGGCTGCAGTAACATCTCGCAAATTTCTGCCTCTAATCTCTATGTCGCCGCTTACGAGAATAACGTATAGCCTTTTTTAAAGCTGATACCAGTGATGTTAACTGCAACTTTCCTCATAATAATATCCTCATAACTATTAACAATATGTTGAAGATGAAAAGCTGTCGCCCTGTCTAAATCCTCGTTTGGTGTAAATCGGCTCACTAAGATATTTTGCCTATTTTCGCTGAAGAGTTAGTGTCATTCAGCGTCATCCTGCGTAGAGGTGTAAACTTTGCATGAATTCCAAACTCGACCATGACTCCGTACACTTTTTGATTATCTATCGGACTGTCGAAGGTAGCCTTATAATCGATGTAAAGGTGATTTATATTCGTTTGTCCGGGATTGGGCATAGTGTGAATATCTGCTCAGTTGCTGATGTACTGGGTCTAAAGCCGTACATGTAAGGTCCAATCAGATTAGCTATTCTAGACTTCAGTCTTTTACTTGTCACATTAGACAGAATCTTACAAGTGGCGAGTGAAAAAAATTAGGAATGCCTTATTTAAACATAGTGCACTCAAACTCCAATCACCGGACATGCATTTTAGAGTCACTTCTGCTCGTTTTTCATATCAGTTATCATAAAATGCGCACTATGTTTCTATTACCTGTCAGGAACATCAGGATCAGAGGTATTATATTGCAGTACTTGAAAATCGGAAACTGCATAAGAAATGTTAAAATCCTCAGTAGAAGAATTCAAAATGCGCTTAGATGTATCACTAAAACTTATTCATCCATCATGAGTTCATAAAATGCAGAAATATTGCAATGGTTCATTGCGCAATGCAAAATGCGTCCTAATTAAAAATGACATTATTATTTTTAACCTCATTTATATGAAATATGAGGTATGGGTTATTGTTCCCTACTAAATATTTTGTAAGGTATCCTATATTTAAACATTCCATTTCAAATGGGGTATCGAAAGGAATGTGAAATACAAATTTAGCAGTGAATACTTATTTGAAAATAGAGACGCTATGGGAAAGATTGGGTAGCTCCATATGAAGCCAATATCTTATGATAACAATTTCAACATTATAGTGACTATTTTAATTTCATTCAGTAGAACTGTTCCAGTTTTAAATTTAATATCTTTCATCACAATCGGAATACAAAATTATTATTCAGAAAAGGTGAGACAAAATTTAAAGTCCATTCAAGAGATATGGAAGGGCTGATTCCTACAAAACGCTAAATTTGTGTCACAAGTTTCTAACTCATAACCATCGATATTAACATTAATTTCCATAAATTTGTATGAATTCCTGCCCAATCGTAAGTTGGACCTGATAGTAATATTATGTTTTCATCGATTGCAAATTGCAACTGTTATAAATTGGCTTGCATTGCAAGTGTAGTGCAAAGCTCACAAAGAAAGCTTTGTAATTTCTCTTTGTTAAAGTCCTTGCTTATCGACATATGTTTATTTAATGATGAACATTCTTTTGTAGTGATTTATTTTCTTCGTGAGATTCTGGTGTCTTCTTTGATTTTCTTTAAAATTTTTGTATTATTTGTAAGTGGAGTTGAATTGGGTGGTAGGTGTAGGATATTCGTACGGATATACAAGTGATGACCATGGTTATGCTGTAAGCTATGTGTATACACATTAGGGTGGTAGCGGAAATTTATACTGCGAATTTTGAAGTTTGCGGTGCCAAATATTTTGCTACCTTTCTAAACACTACTGAAATTTATGAGAAACCAGACGTCTTTTATTTGTCGCATGTTTAAGGGTCACGGCTTTCTACACAAATATAAACAAAAAAGGGAAATTTGCTGTAGATTCAGCATAAATCGGAGGAAAGTTTAAGAAAAATTCGACTATTGCAAGGATTCAAGTACTAAAGTGTGCAAAAAAAAAAAGCAGCCTTTGAGTAGATGACGTCCATTACGATATAAAACCTCAATGGTGGGCAGTGGTTGAATAAAAACGGCAAAGTTCAACTAATAAATCAACTAATAAATTAGTTCACAAAAAACGCGGATTTGTTCAGGAACTGCTCTTCAACATCTGTTTTCAAAACTGTGTCCAAAAGCCCTGGAAGTGATAATTTTTCTAAATCAACTATCAAAACCGATTTTTAGAATCCTTTTTTGTAAAGTAAATACACAATCCAATTTCGCAAAACCATTTTGTTCATTCATACTTTGATTTGATGTTTGTACCTTTCCCTGTATCAAAAAGAATATACAGAGGGCGGCCCAAAACTAGCCGACTTAACAAAGAACCCACAAAAAGTGGGGTAAAATGATCTTTATTTTCCAGGATAATCTCAATTTAGCTCAATACAATTTTTACAGCGATACTCAATAGTTTCTTTACCCTGTTTTCAGTAAGAGCTGTCAAACTGACGATTATTTCAAATAGTCGATTAATTGACTGCTTTAGTAAAAGCTTCTCCAGTTGACATCCAGAATAGTCATGAAATAGCAGATGCCTTTCAATGAGCCTAAAAATACAGAGTGGCACACGAAACGTGTTACAAACACAAAACGTAATAAATTAATTAATAATAAATAAATAATAAAAATAAAATAATAAATAAATAAAATAATAAATTATTAAAATGAATGCTTGGTATACCGAAAAGAGGATTTGAATAATGCAGCGGTACCATGCTCTGCGGCCCTTCATTTCCATCCAAAGGGAATTTAGGCGGGAGTTTTGCGCCACTCCCTGAGTATATGGACCTTTACGAGGTGAGTTGGCATGTTTGCCGAATCTGGAAGCATCGCACGAAGACTGTATAATCGAGACCCCTACGTTCGGGTTCAAGACACAATTGCAAAATTTTAGTATCGTAAATTTAGCAACGGATAATTCATGATGACTTAATTTTGTTTCTGTACTAAGTCCAAATTATAAGCAAGCAATTTTGCAAAAACAAAAAAAAAAAAATGATTGAAACGGCCGAAGAAGACAACAACTTCATTTATGTCTGATGAGGCCAATTTGTGCGGCGGATGGGGTAAGACTTCCCATTTCAGCTTTTCCATGTAGGTTTTAACGGGCTTGGACATATGAGGCCGAGCGTTATTATGCTGAAAAATCACTTTTTCGTGTCTCTCCGCGTATTGTGGGGGTTTCTCGCACAGAGCTCGGCTCAATCGCACTAATTGAAGTTGATACCGATCCCTAGTGATATTTTTGCTTGGTTTCAACAGCTCGTAATAAATAACATCGACCTGGCCCCACTAAATACCGAGTATAACCTTCGCAGCGTGAATATTAGGCTGAGGCGACGACGTAGAGGCATGACCGGGCAGCCTCCTTGATTTTCTTTTCTTTGGATTACTGAAATGAGTCCATTTTTCATCACCCGTTACAATACGATGAAGGAAACCCTTCCTTTTTGTCGCTGAAGCAGTTGTTCATGGGTGAAAAAAACGGCGTTTAGCATCTCTTGGTTACAACTCATAAGGAACCCAAGTTCATTGCTTTTGAATCATTTCCAAAGCATGCATTCGTTCGGAAATGACTTGGCGGGTAACTCCAAATACTGAAGCAAGTTGTACCTACGTTTGACACGGATCCCCATCAAACAATGCCGTTGATTCAGTGTCTTCGAAGGTTTTCCGTCTTTTTTCACGCGAATGGTTGTTAACATCAAAATTATCGCCTATAAAGCGACGGAGATAATATCGACACGTTGTTTCACTTAAAGCAGCATCTCTGTAAACGTTTTGAAGCTTTCGATGAGCTTCTGCCGCGGTTTTCTTCGATTGAAAGAAGAAAATCAATACTTCCCGCATATGATGATTATTTGGCACAAAATCATATATATTCAAACAACCAAAAGGATATGACGACAAAAGAAAATCACTATTGTGTCGAGGCGATATGTTTACCATATGCCTAAGCTTGTCTCATGACGTTTAGGTTATGACTGAAATGACTAGCACTTACAGCTGGCGCCATCTGTTGGCAAACAGCAGGAACTTAGTTGCGAACCTTGTTATTATTGGAATTTTCTATACAATAAAAAAAATAAGCTAAAGACATTGATAAAAACAAACTTATATGACTTTTTTATTGTAGCACAATTGGTGCGCTACCCTGTACAATGTGTGATAGCATAAGAAGCTCTTCCTTATCCCATTCTTGAGATGCTAATAAATTTATGTTATGTTTTTTTATATTTGACTCCGCAAATTTTAGAATGTCAGTGATTTTATTTCCACACATTTAATTGCCTGCCACCCTAATATAGATGTTTCCATGTATATGAAAGAATGTGTGCTGCCCTTCAATGCTGAATTCAGGTCATTTGCTATCAAACAGACAATAATTTAAAAAATATACCATATAATATTCAATAATATTCTTTCTCCATTGAAGGAAATGAGATAAACATGAAATGAGGAACATTATTTTCTTTTCTTGGCACAAGGAATGCATATTGAATTTTGTGTGTTTTGTGGGTGTATCTATGTATCATCAATTAACCCATGGCGGACCAGTTATACAATTTAAATAATTATATTATATTTTTTAATTTTTTTTTTCATATGTATGATTTTGTTGGATGTTTCATATATGAGTCTGCAGTGATACAACCTCCACGACTAGCATATTATTTAATTTTTTTTTTTTTTTCATTTATTTTTTAAGTCCATGGAGCAAAATTTCCTTACAGACTAACAATGGCAAAACAGTAATATTTTATATTATATATATTATTTATAAACAATTTAAAATAGAATTATTTAATCTTAGAAATCTGTTAAGATATAATGGAAACAAATATTGAGATGAGTGAAATTCTAGGAGTTAACTGAAATCTTGATTCAAAGCTATTCATTAATTTCATTAAGAATATAAAATCCATTATTCAGAGTACTGCTTTTCCCATAGGAAGTAAAGTGCCGAAGTATACAAAAAATATGTGTTCGCCGGAGAGACCTAGAAGGAACGTAAAATGGAATCTGTGCCAAAAGATTAGAACAGTTGATGTAACCACCGATTATATTAAAAGCAAATAGCGCTGTCTGGAGGGTACGACAATATTCTAATGTATGTAGCTCAAGTAATAAGCATTTTGAGTTGTAGGTTGTATGTTCAAATCTAAATGAAGAAAGAGCAAACTTTACGTGCAATATGAATATTGGATTGAGGACTCCAAATACTAGCGGCATATTTCAACTTAGATCTAACATATGTAAAAATGACTTTAAATGTATTGGAGTCAGCAAATTCTGAACAATTCTTTTTAATGTACGCAAGAACTTTATACGCCTTTGAAATAATATAGTTGACGTGTGGAATAACTGCCAAAACGGAATCAAATAGAACACCTAGATCCAGTTTCGAACAGGCCGATTTCAGAGAAAAATTAACAATTTTGAACACTGCATGTATCGGATTACTGCAACGCGAAGAAGGAACATGAATACACTTATCCGTGTTCAATGAAAGCTTATCTAAAAGGTGCCAATTACTAAGACTATCTTTGTCTTTTTGAAGATCTAAGAAGAAGATGTAGAAACTTTTAAAAACACTTTTAAATCATCCGTATAAAGCAAAAATTTTGACTTATAAAAACAAGTTTATATGTCATTAATAAAAAGTGTGAATAATAATGGTCGAAGTAAACTTCCTTGTGTGAAGTTTGAATATATAAAAAGGATCCAATACCTTCAATAACAAATTTGCACCGCCTATTGGTTACAAATGGTTTTACCTACTTTTAAAATGTTGAGTGGAATCCCATCGACTTTAATTTAAAATACAATAAATGATGCGATATCTTATCAAAAGCCTTAGAAAAATCTGTGAACACAGTCACAACTTCACAACCGTATTCCAAAGCTTAAATTCAGTATTCACTAAGAGAACATGAATTTTTGATAGTAGATCTATCAGGAAGAAATCCATGTTGATGTGCGGATATTATCGACTTCTTGAAGAAAATTAACTTTTTATAAATAACATGTTCAAAACATGCTACTGCTTCCCAATTGGTATATCGGTCTGTAGCAAGTAACGTCACTGTGCTTTCCATTTTAAAAAATCGGGGTATTAGAAGCACATTTCTAGCTGTCAATGAAAATTTCTTTACTTAAAGATAAGATAAAACGTTAAAGAATAAACGCACTTTTTCAATACGTGGGCACATAAACCATCCGAATCGGATTTAAAATTATTATTAATCTGTATAACACCATCATGTACGTCATCGTCTGTCACTTCCAACAAATCAATATCAAACATATCAAACGAATTTGTAAAATTTGCTGAATTCACCCCAATACGTTCAGAATATCATTTAAACAAACTATCATTAAGTCGATTCAAAGAAAATTTCAAACTTATAACTGTTTTAATTTAATTTTAATGTAATTAATTTCTTTGTTTTTTTTTTAACATACGAGGTGTGTTCAAAAAATAAACTGAATTTTCATTTTTCTCAAAAAATATGTATTTGTTCATCAATTTCTATTTTATCTTCTTCAAAGTAGTCCCTCTCAGATATAATACCCTTGTGCCAGCGTTTTTCCAATCTCCGAAGCACTTCTGATATGCACTTTTTGGTATGTCCTTGAGCTCTTTCAGCGATTCGGTTTTTTATCTACTCAATCGTCGCAAAACGCCGTTCTTTCATGGGTCTCTTCAATCTTGGGAACAGGAAAAAGTCGCAGGGGGCGAAATCAGGCAAATACGGTGGTTGAGGCATGATAACGGTGCTGTTTTTGTCCAACTAATCTCTCACAAGCAAAGATGAGTGAGCAGGTCCATTATCATGACGCAAAAGCCATGACTTTTTCCACAATTCCTGGCGTTTTTTTTCGTATTGTTTCAAGCAAACGGCGCATAACTTCAAGGTAAAACTCCTTATTTACCGTACGATCTTGTGAAAAGAACTCCTGATGCATTACGCCATGGTAATCGAAGAAAACTGTAAGCAAAACCTTAATCGAACTTGGCGTGCTTTTTTTGGTCTTAGTCTTTGGTCTCCTGGACTTTGTTCTCCTGGACTCTTCCATTGGCACGATTGTGGACTGTGGTTTCGATGTCATAACCATACTCGTATACCCATGATTCGTCACCAGTTATGACCCTTTAAAGCAAATCTGGATCATCGTTGACGCCATTCAACAATTTCTGAACTATGCTCATGCGACGTTGTTTTTGGTCTAAATTCAGCAATTTTGGAACGAATTTCGCTGCCACACGCTTCACGCAAAAAAAATTTCCTAAAAAATTGCATGGCATGAGCCAATCGATATGCTGATATCCCCAGCAACTTCTCTAATTGTGATTCGACGATTCTCTATAGCAATTTTCTTTAGTTTCTCATTATTTTCATCCGTTGTTGATATGCTGGGGCGTCCAGAGGAAGCATCGTCCCTCACATCTTCCAACTTCCTTCTGTGAAAAGCTTGTACCACTTGTAAACACTTTTTTTGACTCAGAGTACTCTCCCCATATACCACTGTCAACATTTCAAGTATTTTTGAGCACTTAATTCCATTTTTACATAAAATTTGATGCAACTTCCTTGATCCATTTTTTTCGATAGCACAAAATCGGCAAACGCGCAAAATACTTGCCTTATTTATGCCTCTTACAAACAAACTAAACATGCTATATGAATAAAACCGTCAACATATCTTCGAGACGAGTGTACCAACATACGAACAAAAAAAATAATAATCAAAAGTCGAATGTACTCGTATGTAGCCCGCCAAATTTGAAAATTCGCCTTATTCTTTGAACACACCTCGTACATCGCGGTTATCTGCAAATTTTTATGGCAAAATACGTCAATAAAATGAAAGTTGTTCATTTAAATGCAAAGCTTTGGAACCGTATTCATCAATATTGGTTAAAGGTTTACGAGCAGGTTTCGAAATTGGAAACGTTGAACATATCCATAATTATTGAATAGAAATATGGCCTTACGTTTCGAATTTTGCTTATAACAAATCTCATTTTGAGAGTAAGCATTTGAGTAAGCATTTGAAATTTGAAAACTTGGTCGATTAATAGAATAAGCATTGGCGTTGTCTTCATGTCAGCTATTGCTATGTATTGAACACAAAACTATAACCAACTAGCAAACGCCCGCTACTTCGCACGCATGAGTATTTAGAAATAATTAAACTAGAAATTGATTATTATTTTAGTGTTATGTGTCGTCGTAAACCTTTTTTCACGAGTTTTCCGCAAAAAATTCAACTAATTTCTGACTATTCCTTAACTAAAACAAATGCTCCGGGAAAAAAGTTTTTAATTGATCTTAGAGATTTCCCAGTAAATGTAACGTGCTTTGAAGCCCATACGGAAAGTATAGGAAAAAACGTTGAACTGGGGGAAATACCTCGAAAATGGTGAGATAGAGAGATAGGGTTGGAAAAATATATAAGGATTTTTATTGAAAAAACTAAAAAATGAACTTAATTTTGATCATAATTGTACAGGGTGTCCGTCGGGAAGATACACTAATTTTTGATTAAGTGAAAGAGAATGGATCTTATATTGATAAATATTTTATTTAATGTCGGCAATTATGTACTTAATACAATCTCAGATAAATGTCCACCTCTATTAGCCTCACAAATGCAAGCCCTTTTGAGCACATTTTTCATTACATTCTCATACATTTCACGCGGTATTTCATTAATTTCATCACGAATATTTTATTTGAGTTGCTCAAGCGTTTCTGCTTTGTTTACATAAACCTTGCTTTTCAGATATCTCCACAAAAAGAAGTCCAGAGCAGTAAAATCAGGCGACCGTGAAGGCCAATCAATATCACCATCTCTTGAAATTATTATTATTATGGAAAGAGGTCTTGCAGTAATTCCATTGTAATCCTAGCGGTATGCAATGTGGCACCTTCTTGTTGATACCACATGTTAATCAAGCCCAAAGCTTGCAGTTGCGGTGTTAAAAAGTTTTCAATCATATCACGATTTCGCTCTCCATTGACAGTTACCATTACGCCTTTTTCAGTTTCAAAGAAGTAAGGTCCAATGATTCCTCTTGACCAAATTGCACACTAGACTGTCACTTTTAATAGACGCAAAAATGGCTGATGAATAATTTGAGGGTTTTCCATTATTTCCATATCCATTCAAATGCAAATCCGCCTCGTCAATCGTTATGATTTTTTCATGAAAATCGGGTTTGCCATGGGCGAGCTGTAACATCCTATTGGCATATGTATGGCGGCGTAAATGGTCTTGTGGAGGAAGCTCTTGTGTCAACTGAATCTTAAATGGAAACAAATGCAAATCCTTGTGCAAAATTGTGGCCAAGGTTGTTCTTTGAAGACCAAGCTTCTGAGCATGGCGTCGAACTGAGGTTGATGGATTATTTTGAACACTTTCTTGAGCAGCAGTAATGTTTTCAGCCGATCTTGCAGTACGTTGTGGTCCATGCTTGGCCCTATCATCTACAGACCCTCTTTCTTCGAAATCATTCACTACACGATATTGAATGCGTGTAAGCTCAGCAGCAGAATGTGCGAAGCCCTCCCATGTCTCATTCATGAGGTGCAAGGGAATTTGTTGAATTTTGAAAAGGTTAACGTTTTATTTTTGGAAAACTTCAAACTTATATCTTTTTTAGTTTAGATTTTGTATTAATTTCTTTGTATGCTGGAATACAATTAGAAGGCTAAGTATGCAAATGAAATGATTTTAACAGAATTCAATTTTTCAATATTTTTATAGAACTTTCCCCACATACGTACCTACTGTTTAATATGTAGAAGAAAATAAAGAATATGATCTGTAATAATGTGATCATTCACGCTTATCATCTTCATTAGGAAGTTTGCCCATTTTACTCCCAGATATTTCCCAAAATTGCCGCGAAATTGCTTGAGCCATTTTCTCATTGTCTGGTACTTTAGCAAAATCAGTTCCTCAGCATTTCAATTAAATCAAAATACTCTTTAATTAGAGTCGTATTTGCCACAGCTCTTGCGAGTTTCAAATATTTTACTAATATCAATTGTCCTTCGTAAGGACTTATGTATGTACTTTATTTTTTTTTTTTTTTTTTTTTTTTGGCAACGGAAAGTTGTATAGAATTTTTACTAAGAGCTTTGGTTTTTAACAGCCCTCACATCGGTTTAGTTGTGCGTACATACATAAGCACATACACATGCATACTCGCACACATTATCATACATTTATAATATAACTAAAGACGTAGGATATAGCAAATTTCACAATAGAGATAATTGGGAAGATAAAGTTACGCAGTTAACAATTTATCAAAATCTGAGGCTCCAGAACAAAAAGAAAAAAAAGACAAAGAAAACAGACGGCAACAACACGAACATGTCCTCAACGCAAGAAAGCGGAAAATAACACACAACTCCACACAGCCAGTAGCCACCAGTATCTATGGATTTGCATAGTCTATGTAGGATATTTGGCGTCGATTTGAATATATTTTATTTGTTTCGCTCCAACCAACCAAACAAAAAACGCCTCAGAACACTCTGCTCACGCTACAGCGGCATTGCAAATTGTTGCTGCAATGACCTCGTTTTACGCACATTTAAAAAAAATCCGCAGACTCGTGTAGGGATAAAATGATACACACGCACTCACAGCACTCTAATTAGATATATATATATATATGTGTGTGTGTGTGTGTGTGTGGATGCCATAAAGTGTGAATGCTTAAACAACTTGACTACTCATCTCTCGTGCATATAAATACATATACTCGTATATGCATGTGTGCGAGAGAGTTCTCTTAAATGGCTGCTATTAAACATTTGAATTGTATTTGGAAAAACTCTCACACATGCCGAAACTCGTACACACATACATACCTTATTGCTACGCAATGTCACTTTACCGCCGCATCGCGCACAGCATCGTGTGTTGCAATAATGACAGATGTGTCCAACCCCATCGGCAAATTTGGTCTTGAGGCAAATGTGACAGGTTGCCTCAAGTTCGATGCCGGCTTTTTTCTGTTGTTCGGAACGCTGTCGGATTTGCATTTCCAGAGATATGACCTCATCTTGTTTGCGTCTAAAAATAGAATTAAGGGAAAATACAAGATTATTATAGAATTTATTATTTACAACATGAATAGGCAGAGTAAATTTTAGAAAGCAACGGAATGGGGGAATGCTGCTACTAAAAATGTCCATGAATAATGAAAACATTATAATATTCATATTAATATATAGAAGACACAAAATCCTACAAAGGCTTACGGAATATGAAGTATGCATTAATATTAATATTATACAAGATAACTTAAATTACAAATGAATCAGGAATACAAGGCCTTGTTTCAAACCAATCATCTAATTGGTATCAAAAGATCCAAGCTAACATTATTACAACTCTCAAGAGCAGCCAAAGCAGTACCCTCACCAAGAGAGATCATATTGTATGGGGCCGAATCATCAATATACGAGTATATTGCAATATACGAGTATATAAAATTATTGCGTTACTATCCGACTATACTACACGCCTAAAGCTAGAGTCAAGAAATCTGGAGTGTTCTTGCCTCTTTTAGAATAGAAAGGATAAAAAGATATCATTTATCAAACGTAGTACTTTTCGGGATAAAAACAGGATTAAACGAAACAAGTCAAGTACTATCGCCAAATCCAAATAGAATTATAGAATTATGAAATTATGTGTTCAAATTCCATACATATTCAACTTCTAAAGTATGCACAGAAAAGAATTCAGTCGAAAAATCTGGTATCATAGCTCAGCTTGAACGACTAGAGCCACAATCATGAAAATGGGCATTCACATTGCTTTTCTCATAAATTCCAAATTTTAGCGACAAAAATATCATAAAAAGGGACCAATATGGTATCATCCTTCAACTCAAACTGATAGAGAAAAATTTTACACAATTTTACACATTTTTCAGAAATTGTTTACTTTAGGGACAAAAACAGAGTATAGAGGGACAAATCTGATACCATCACCTTGCTCAAGCAACTGGAGTTAGAATTAGGCAAGCAATAAAAAAGGATTTTTGAAATAATTGTTTTTCGAATTTCTCAGCTTTAAGGGAATTTCTCAGCAAAACAGAGTAGAGAGGAACAAATCTGGTACCACCACCTAGCTCAAGCAGCTGCAATTAGAATTAAGCAAGCATTAAAAAAGAATATTTGAAATTACAGATTTTCGAAATTCTTAATTTTGACCAAGCCAAGCGGTTGAAGTTGGATCCACGGAAATCGGTGTCCATTTATCACTTTCACGTATGCCAAGCAGTAAGAAGTGATTTTTCAAATTAACCATTTTATGGAGAAGCCAGGGTAAAAAGGGGTCAAATCGGATACCAACACTGAACTTGAACGGCTAGAGGCAAAATCAAGGAGATTGGTGTTCACAGTCCCCTTTCCAGAAATTCAAATTTGTAGCGATAAAAACTGGGTAAAAAGACGCAAACCTGGTCCAACTCAAAATTTTAGGGCTGAAATGTGGAGTTTGTGAGCGACTCGAAAAAAATGCTCGAAATTTCTAGCTTTAAGACAAAAACAGTGTAAAGACTTACAAATCTATGGTAGCAGGTTTGTCCCTCTCCACTCCGTTTTTGTCCCTAAAGCTAAGAATATCTATACAATCAGATCAAGAAGCTAGAGTTAGAATCATAGAATAATAATAATGCGATTTTTTCAATTAGTGTTTTTCCGGGAAAATCAGAGTAAAAAGGCGTCAAATCTGGTACGATTGGGCAGGCAAAACGACTAGATCAAGAATCAGAAAAACAATATGCTTATTCATCTTACAGACTAACCGGGTGATCAGGAGAAAATGTTGAAGTTAGTGGTTTTCGGATTAAAAACTAAATAAAAACGGATTAGAATGGTATCATTGGCCAGACTAAATAGTTAAATCTAAAATCATGGAAATTGTAATGCTCTTTCATACTCCTTCAAGCAGTATAAAAGGGATGGGAGTGCACCAAAATGATATTTTTATATATTTTATGTTCACAAAACATAAAAATACAAAGCTGTCACGAAATTCATACTGTTTTGGAACAAAACTACTGGCAACGGCAGAAAAATTGAACCATAACCAAGTCCATAATCAACAAGAAATGATTTACCAAAGTTCTTACTTTAATTTTGAATAAGGGCAAAAAGGAATACTAATTCTACCATTGTTCAAAAAAGGGGACATTTAGAAATTATAAAGTGTAGAAATTATAAATTATAGAAATTATAGGAATTATAAAGTGTAGAGAGAAATAGAACCATAACCAAGCACAAACAA
>JAHXMU010000104.1:1331205-1347499 GCA_019455685.1 Philornis downsi | reverse complement strand
AAATGTAGAACAAGAGAGGAAGAGAAAAATAGAATCATAACCAAACAAAAAAAAAAATCATCAGTCAGTCATTATCATCAAGAAGAAAAGATTTATCAAAGTTCTGACTTTAATTTTAAATAAGGGCAAAAAGGGACAAAAATGGTGTCGTCGTTCTAAAAAGAGATTTTTTTTTTAGAAATTGTAAGATGTAGAACAAGAAAGGCTGAGTAAAAAGAAGAGAAAAATACGCTAAAAAAAAAGAATTTTTAGAAATTATAGGGTGTAGAACAAGAGAGGCAGAGTGAAAGGAAAAGAAAAACAGAACCATAACCGAGCATAAAAAGAAAATCGTCAGAGTTGGTTATTATAATCAACAAGAAATGATTTATCAAAGTTCTTGATTTAAGTTTAAATAAGGGCACAAAGGGATAAAAATGTTATCATCGCTCAAAAAGAAGGATGTAGAAGAATGTAGAACAAGAGAGGAAGAATAGAATCATAACCAAAACAACAAAATCATCAGTCAGTTATTATCATCAAGAAAAAAAGAAAGTAAAAAAGACTCTTTCATTTTAAAAAAGGGCCAAAAAGGGATAAAATGAAAATGGTATCATCGCTCAAAAAGAAGGGATTTTTTAGAAATTATAAGGTGTAGAACAAAAAAGAAAGAGGACACAAAATGGCGCCGTACACCAGGACAAAAATAGTGTAACGAGAATGCTGAATGAGTTTAAAAATTCATTTATAAGCGTATGCAAGAAATGAAAAAGGATGTATAAAAATTCGTTCCACTAGAGTAAATGAAACAATGAGGGCAAAATATGTTATTGTCGTCGAAGGCATACGACTGATGATGACATCACTAAAGTTAATTTCAATATTCTTAGGCGCGTAATGAAAAGATATTTTCGAAATCCCTTCAGGAGATCAAACAGTAAAGAAAGGGGGAAAAGTGGTATGCTGAACTAGAACAATTTAAACTTTTAAATTTCAACAGGACGCGTAATATGGAATTAAGCCATAGAATAGTTCAGGTTCAGATTATACGGCAGAAGCTTGCGGCCTGTCTGGATTTAAACAGATTTTATTAAAATCGAGCTAAAACCATTAAAGAGGGGAAAGAGAAACAGGGGAAAAAGAAATTGCTGCACTGCTAAGCTCTACGTTGTACGAAATTTGAATTGTTAGTATAATAGCTTAACCAGATATGGGATACAAAATTGTTGAAATTAGAATCGTTCAAATGGACAAGAATGTTCCTGCTGATAATGATAAGTACATTACAGTGGAATTTATCATCAGGTATGTCCTAATCGTGCCATTTTATAGGAAAAATTTCAATAATCTAGAATGTACTTTAATGATATATATCTAGTTTAGAGAAGAGTTTTGCATCAGGCCAAACGTGCACATGAAGCAAAAACTGTGTTTTCTAAAATTGCCGAGCGCAAAGGGGCGAAATCGGTTGTGAATTTTTTATAGGTTAAGAGGGACGTCCCATCGTCCCGCATTTTAGGGCAGCAGGCTATAAACTCTAAAAATTGAAGTAGTTTTTTATCATGCCGATTTGTGCCCCTGCAGCGATGGAAGACAAAGACGACGATGATTATCTAGATTACAACACGACTGCCAAAATAGGAAAGACAGAAGTAAGTTCATAGTGGGAAAGTAAGAAAATGTAGTCTGGACAGCGAGTTATCTGACAGCTTATTGAGATAAGTTCTTTCGCTGCGGCACGGAACGTGACAGCAATCTCGTCGTACACCCGTTGCAATATTATTCATTATACGTTCAAGATGTTTTTTGTTTTTTTTTTTTAATTTTTTACTCACCTCATGATCTCATTTTGTTGCTCCTCCTCTTGTTTCTGACGCCTCAGAACATTTTCGATCTGCATCCGCTCGTGAGGCGTCAAATGCGATAAATCTGGCAGTTCATCCATTTTGGCCGCTGAAGAAACGCTTTCACGTTTTTGAGTTTGAATGGCTGTTGTCTCTGGCGTGTTGAACGGCTTATTGTGTTGTTAATTATTGGTAATTTAAATAAATCTGAACTTATGATGAATTTATTTATTGTTTTTTGTTATGATAATTAAATAACGTAATATTATAATAATACATTTATTGTAAAGAGTTTGGTTTGTTGGAGGGCGAGGAGTAGGCGTTGTGTTTTATTTTAATTTAATATTTTTGCAAATTGTTATTACGAAGATTTGTTAGGGGAGAGATATTTCTTTATTTATTACGTATGTTTTTTTTTTTATTTTAATGTCGCTATTATTTGGTTGGTATTGATTTAAGATGTTTTTTTTTTTTTTGTTGTTGACTTGAATAACTAGAATTTATGTTACTAAAAAAATTATTTAAATGGAATTAAGGTTTCTTTTTATTCTAGTTTTCGTTAATAAGGCTTAAAGCTTTTGGAAAAATTATATGTTTTCTTCACGGAGTGGATTTTTCCTTTTTGTTTTCCAGTTTCCTATTAACCTTTCTTTGTAATTCTTGTGTTAAGTTTCGTTGATTAGATTTTGGTTTTTGTAAAAAAAGAAAATTTTTTTCTCCTTCTGTTGGTAAGTGCGAAATTTTACGAAATTTTAAATATTGTTTTATTTATCATTAGTTACACTTTTTGTTTGTTTTTGTAGTAAGTTTTAATGGAAGAATTTATTGGTTTTTTTGTAGTTAAATTTTGTTTAATATTTTATATTAAATAATAAATATTTCATTTAAAGCTTCTCTTGTTTTGTTTAAATTTAAATTACTTAAATGTTGTTATGTATAGATTATATATATATATATATTTGTATATATACATATATATGCATATGTACTATTAAGTTTAAATATTTCAGTTTCTTTTTCAATATATTGAGTTGTAATATTATTAAGTTTAAATTTACTTTTAGTTCGTTTAGGATTTCCTTTTGGTTTTTGGTTTTTCATTCGAATTCAGTTTAATCACAGACTAAATGTAGGGATGTTCTCTGGTTTTTTGAAATATATTTTCTGATTTTAAAAAACAAAAAGAATTCGGTTTTAATAACTATTAAATTTTTAATAATTCTCTGTGAAATGAATAAATTATTTTATGTTTTATTTTTAGATTTTTCTTCCTTTAACATTTCGTTGAATTTTTATTTCTCGGTTAGAAAATATTTACAGGATCCTTTGGGTATGTTATAGCCTCATTTGTAGGCCAATGGCTTTGATGTATGTTGTATTATGTTAGTTGTTGACTGATTCCCTCCAAACGTATACGATTTTAAAATTTTAAATTTAGTATTTTCCTTATTCTGTTGCGACTTAAATTATGTGGATTTTGATGATGTTTTATATTTTATATTGTTGCATTTGTTTCTAATGAAAATTTCAGTAACTCATGTTGAAATTGTAAAATTTCCCCCTTTTTTGTTTTGTTCAAAAGAATCTGCAACGAAAGTTGAAAGACATATATGCATTACAAATTTATTTAAACAAAACTCGTATTTTTTGTAATGTAATTAATTATAATTAATCATACGTTCTGCGAATTGGTACGTTTGTGTGGTGGACGTTACTTTTATGCATTAATATTAATCATACGTTCAGTAATTTTAGTGCATAAATAAATACTAAGTTATAGGTATTGTCATTTTTAACTAAGATTAGGACACTGAAGGAAAATAAATGAAAAGAAACACTACGCACACAAAATGTTTAACTGTCAGTGCTTGTCGACTACTGCAACCTCAAGACACAAAGGCGACTGCAGTCGTCGTATCGAAAATAATAAATGCTAACTGCGAAAGCTGAAGCAATTATATTTGTAGTCACAGCTATAGTCGATGCAATTACTATAAACAATTTGGCTATCAAATATTTTATACAATAATTGATGAGGTAACTGCAGTCACTAAAATCTTTGGTTACGGCGGAAACTGTTATATACGACCCCTATAAACTGTTATATATGAGGCCGGCCCCCACACTAACCGACTAGACGTACAGATGGTGCCATTAGTTTGAAACAAATTATTTTGGTGCAAAGTGGCAACCTTAAAAGCATATGTTTGAAGTTTCAAGGCGCCACGTTGTTTAGTATTTGCAGCCATCAAAATGAAACAAATATATTTTTGGGGTTTCAAGGCGCCACGTTGTTTAGTACGAGATTTTTAGCCATCAAAATTAAATGCTCTCAGTTAATTTGTAAACATGGAAAAAATTGATCACCCCTTATGTAATTCAATATTTCCATTTGAAAAGTCTCAATCTAACCAATATTAAAGCACGAGCTAGATTCTACTCTGAGGGAATCAGCTTCTTCGTTTACGAATGCAATATATTGGGTAGCAGAGTTTGAACGTGGCCGTACAAGCTACCAAAACGAACATCGTAGTGGTTGACTAATTGAGTTGTCCACGCCAAACATGCTTAAGAATATTCTCAAAGTTGTTTGGATGATCGTAGCAGAATTTAAACGAGGCTGTACGACCTACCAAGACGAACACCATTGTTTTCGACTAATTCAGGTGTCAGGCACGATTAAGAAAATTCACAAAATGGTATTGAATAATCGGCTGAAGATATTTCAGCAGCTATAGCTAACTGAAATTATAGGCATTTCAAAAGCTGTTAGACATCGTGTATAGACCAAGATGGGTGCCACACTTGCTTTCAATAGAGCAAAAACGCAGATGTTAAAATATTTCAGTAGTGTTTGGCGATGTTTTACCGCAATAATGGATGAGACATAGATCTACCACTACGCATAAAGGAACAGTCAAAGCAAAGGACTGACATGGGAGAATCTCGTTCAAAGAAAGGGGTTCCATCTGCAGACAAGTTCATGGTGTCTGTATTTTCACGATGCACAGGAGTTATTTTTATTGAGAAAAAAACATCAACGGCAAATATTATGATAATTTGTTGCAGTGCTTAGGTGATAAAATTATGGCATAAAGGCCGCATTTGGCGAAAAAGAAAGTCATGATTCATTAAGACAATGCTCGAGTTCACACATCCACAATGACCAAAATTAATGAATTAAATTTCGAATTGTCGCCATATGTTGCTCCCTCGGACTATTTGCTATTTTCAAAATTGAAAAAAATGGCTCGGTGATAAAATATTTGCCAACAATGAAGAAGTGGAGTCTGCGGTTGATGGCTATTTTTAGATGTTTGACAGTTCTTGCTACAAAAGGGTATAAAAGGAAAAGGAAATTATGTTGAAAGATAAATAAATTTTTACCCCACTTTTTGTGTTTTCTTTATTATGTCATATATTCGCAATCGTACATGTTATATTTTTGAAATGGTCAAATTGATTGAATAATTTATGAATCTAAAAGCGAAGTGAACAAACACCGTGGAAAGCTGTTCAAAAATTGGTAAGACGAACTGAAGGAAAACTTCAGATAATTGAATATATTGGTTTATTTTTTAATTCCTTGATAATGTACGAGTATATATACTATCAAATAAGTGCTGGGAATTAGTCAATAAATAACACAAAATGTATACTATTTATACAAATTTATGGTATCGATTGCGAAGTAGGACCCTTCCGCAATAATGTCCCTATGTCAATGAACAATCTAACCTTGAAAACAATTTCTGAAAACAAATCCTCTTTTATATTTTATATCGACTGAAATAGGGATGCTTTGAAAAGATAATTTGAATTTTGGAAAGAGAAAGAAATCAGCCGAGACTGTTTCAGGTGAATACGGTGGTTGTTCGATGATATTTTTTGAGTTTTGGCCAGAAATTCACTCACAGTAATAAGCTTATGAAATGGTGCGCTATTATGGCACAAATTCAATTAGTTCTCTTCCCACAAATCAGGCCCTTTCCGATGAATTTGATCTCTCAAAAAATATATAACAGCTAGATAACAGTCTTTAGTTTACGTTCAACCTTCTAGCAAGTGTTTCGATTGCATAATACTGCAATAATTAAAGAAAACTGTTAAAATTGCATTGATTTTTGGTAGATCTTGGACATGCTGTCTTCGGTTTCGCCTTCACTAGAAGACAACATTCCGTAGCTGATTGGGTTACATACCAAACTTGCAAGCTCATGTACCATTATCAGATGTAACACTTTTTGGGCGACTTTTACGCGATTGAGTTTTTGAAGGAAATTCAAAATTTTCGGAACTAGTCAAGCCGCAACGCATTTCATATCCTAATAGTCGTGCAAGTCGATTTGTGACGATCTTCATATTATCAATTTTAACTTCAATTGGAGACGTTGTAGGCTTACCAGAGCGAAGCAAACATGCACATGTTTCTGAGAAAGTTGATTCAGCGAAGCTTTTTTTAATATAGGGTTATCCATTTATCGGTTTTAAAAGTAAAGTAAAATAAAGCACACATAAAGCTATGATTTCGATTAAACTTTCATTGTACGAAATACAATGTCACTCATACGACCGCCCCTGGATTGGTTGTAGCGGTGTATCATTTTTGAGATTGTTATAGCGTCATTTTCGTATAAAATACGGCTCAATGACACCTCCAGACCACAATGCGTACCAAAGAGTCACTTTCTCTGGATGCGATGGCTTTCCCACAATCACATCTGGGTTTTCCGAGCCCCACATGTGACAATTTTGAACACATTCTCTTCCAATTTCCTTATAATCTTGTCAATTCCTTGCACAGTAAATCGATTATGATAACTGTAATCACTCCGTAACGCATGAAAAGTACCCACGTTTGAATCACCACTTTTGTAGTAAGTTTTAATCACTTTTACCATCCATATTCGTAAAGGCCAAACCTCTCACTAAATAAATAACGCTTCAGATGACAGTGATTTAACAACTGACAGTCTTGCCAGATCGGCGATTTGAAACCACTAAATTGATTATCAGGTATTCCGTATACGAAATTCCATTTGCAATGCAAAATTTGAGAGAAATTCTTTGTTTCATATTTTTATCCACTGTAGAAATGGCAAAACGCACTTAAGGTGAACTGACAAAATGAAGCTCTGTAAGCAAATTAAATGGCAGATCGCTCTCAAACTCAGTCTCGGTACAGAGGACAGTTGTGGGCTTTTCTAAATGACCAATTCCGGATATTTTTTCTACGTCAACTGGCCGGCAATCCATTTGTCCAACGCTGGCAATCACATTGTAATATGCCTTCACGGCCTTAAACACTCGAGGACTCTGTTCTGCCAATATTCATATATCAAACAGCTGATTAAAACTGGCAAGACTTAAATGTATATGCGGAAATTAAATTTATTAGGCCAACACATGATGTGGGTAATGTTTCGAACCCACATTACACATGGAATATCTTATTATAATTGAAGTCTTGCTCTAATTGAAGTTCACTACAGGTGACACAAAACACACATTTTCCACCCACTCCAGTATTACCTCCACTAACTAGTAAAATTTCTCACAAGATTTACTAATTTATTCATATTCAGATAATTGCACTTTGCATACAACTGCAGGTGGCAGAGGCTTAAAGCTCACAAACTCAAAACCATGTCAACATGCGTGCATTTAATAACGATTCAAAGAATTAAGTTTTAACCTTCTTCGTCAAATTATCCTCAAAGCTTGTACACGACACCATTATAAACGCTAATGATTTTCTGTTTGAGAAAACCAACGATATTTTCATTCTCGTTGCTGTATTTTCTGATGCATATTAAATAACTCGAAAACAATTTCTTATGTGAAAGCATTTGCGTACAGCATCTGATAAAAATATTATTACCATTACGGGGTTCAATGAGTTTCAATGAACCTGTGGCTTAGAAGGTCAAACAGTGGGTTAAGGTGTCAAAGTCTTTTGCCATATAAAAACTCACGTCAGAGTTTATGTATTTTGTACCGCCGCTTTGTATCAAATTTTCGCATCATTTTCCTTTCTTTCCGTATGTCTAATCTGTTGGAAGGTAAGTTCTTCATTGAAAACTAATTTAGATAATCGTACCCAATTTGAAAAATCAATCGTTCCCAAATAGTGAAGAAAAAGTGCTCTTACACCAAGCTTATGTACCGTATCACAAATCGATGGTTACAATACTAATTGCATGAATTGGGGTTTGAATTGTTGGAATCAGATTCCGTTCCAAAAGCTAAAGTTGTCAAAGTTCATTCTAAACGAGTAACTTCTTCATTCGCTGATATTACATAATTTGTTTCTGCCTTTTACTACCGCTAAATTCACTTTTGTTGACTTCTTTTTAATGTTGGAGAAGACTACAGTAACATCTGATAGTTTTCAAACAATAATCAGCATACATAACGATCATATCAATGGTAATTTCCTGATAATGTACCAAAGAAGTAGTGGACTCAAGCAGACATTGCCAAATTGAATGTTTTTAAGTACTTGATTAAAGCAACAGTTAAAATACAGTTATAACCCACAAGGATGACACGTTTCGAACTCTGTAAAAGTCAATCTCAATGGAGATGTTGGCGCATCACCAGTTGTAAAGGGTTATCTATTTAGCGTTTTTGAAATCGCCGCTCTGGCAAGGCTGTCAGCTGTTAAATGCCCGTCATCTGAAGTGTTATTTATTTAGTGAAAGGTTTGCCATTTATGAATATGGATCGTTTAATAACCGAAGAACGCATACAAATAGTTAAAAAGTTACTACAAAAGTAGTGATTCAAATGTGATTCAACACGAGCAATTTGGGCTTTATTGTATGGGAAGTTTCCCGGAAGTGTAATTTCATGTTTTGGCGACTTCAATTAATCACCAAGATCATGCGATTTGACACCGTTAGAGCTGTTTTTTGTAGGACTACGTGGAAGGCCGTCTTAAACGTTGAAACATTTGAAAACCAACATTCGTCAAGTTATCGCTGAGGTACCATCCGAAGTATGCGACGAAGGGGTCGAAAATTATATCAAAAGGATCCATTGCCGCAACCAATCTAAAGGCGGTCATTTAAACGACTTTACACTTCGTATATAATGGCAAGGTCCAAGCGTTATAATGACATAAAAGTCGCTTCGAAATCATAGCTTTATATATGTTTTATTTATTATAACTTCACTTTTAAAATCCTGTCTATATCTCTACTCACACACATCGGTAGTAACTCTACTCTCTACTTATAAACAGATTATACAATATGTATGTGTAAATGTCCAGCTTTTGATTCATTGAACTTTTTCCAGTACACCAATTAACATTTTTCTCTACAGTCTTGCCGTATATCCAGTGTCTTCCGCAATCTTCAACCGGAATGTGATGTTCTTTATAATATCAAGGCGTATTTAAACACATTTTACCATATGCAAGTATGATTTTTGCAGCAAATATTTTTGAATGCGGAGGCTGCCAACTTTCCTTAGTCTAGCTTTCCATAGTTTGGTTGAGTACGCCCTACTCAATGACAAATTTATCTCAGCCAGTACCAGGTGAAAGTCTGAATCTACGTCAACACTATGAATCACACGTCACATAAGAGCCATGCTTTTCACGGAATAGTAAAGTCCGCATCTGGCTTTTTTGTTTGTTTTTTTTTGTTTTCTTTTTTTTTTTTGTACTACTAACATGTTTGGCTCAGCTCTGTCAATAAAAAGATCGGGCAATATTTCAATTTATGGTTTTGACAACAGCTAGACTTGTTTTATTCTCTATTAATCCATTATATACCTTTATTATGAAAATAGCTTAACTAGCAAAAGATTATTAGCATTTTTCCAAAACAAATTAGAAATTACATTGACTCTCTTTCGAAATCTTCAAATTAGTAGCGTAACGTAGGTATTAATGATATTCCAATCATTTCTTTGCTATGAAGTCTAGTGAGGTGAAGGCAAATCAATTAGTCGAATTTTGTGCCTTCCCCTGGAGGAACGACGATATATATCATTTGATACAGCAAAAAAATAACACCCAAAAGAAAGCGTCTGAGGTACCAAGAATTCTTTGACCAAATATGTTTTATGACTTTTTAGGTAGATTTAGCAATATCCGTTTGTTTGGCGGTCACAAAAACTGCCGCAAATATTTGTGGAACTTCTTAAAACTTTTGCGTGTAGCCGGATTGCTCACATGCAAATTTATCAATTTTCCGATACAACATTGTCGCTCTATATGCCAAATTTTTGTTCCTTGCATTATTTCATTATTCCTGGCGGGATTTGAAAAAACCGTTCGATTCACTTGCAACCCTTCTCATACCTCCTATACAAATGACCAATTTAATCCACCTATTCTTGGCTTCATATCTTCCAATTGATAGCATTTGAGTTGGACACATTTCTCACACATTGAGCGTTTATCAAAGTAAGGTCTCCAAATGAAAGCGGCGGACGTTACCGCATTTATTCTTAGTACCTCCCTTACAAATGAGCCAATTCAATCAGTCTTCTATAATTTCAAATTAGCAACTTCAGCAGTCTTGGTTTTTGTCCTTAACATGGTTTTACAATTCTCTACAATATAAGAAAAAGATCCATTAATTAACCACGCCCCTTTTGTTATCTTCAATATAAAAGGGCGATTTAACCCGTACGTTACGTCCACATCTACCAATCGACTGCACCAAATTCGATCAAATTTACCACAAATCATACGTTTGCTAATGTACGTTTTGAAAACGAAAATGGATGAAATTGTTCTATTTAACGAAATTTGATTTTCCACTGTAATCCTAAATTCAAATCTTGAGGCTACTCAAATTCTGTTTAATTATATAATAATATTGGTAAAAATGTGAATTGCGACAAATATGTGTGTGTGGTACCACCCATACAGATTACCTAATTTAACCTATATATATCCAGGTTCGAATCTTTTGATCAATTGTACCACATTCAATATAATTGAGTTTACATTTAGCATTTATTTCTGCAAATGAAATAAAATTCTACTGCTACGCCCCCTAGGGTCGGCATGTAAATATTGGTAGATTTTCCAAAAAAAAGGTCATTCTGCGGAGGACTTTACAGAAATAAAATTTTGCTTCTGGTATTAATCTTAAATTTTGAGTATTTTTTGTAGCAACACCAAAAGACGCTGGGACCTAACTGAAATTTCTCTACTGATTTGTAAATCGATTTGGACTTAAAAACCGTAATACCAAAAAGCCAAAGGAAGTAGTAAACTTTAGAAAAACATTAAGTGTCGTTATCTTTTTAACCTGGCAAGATATTGTAAAACAGGTTGTTATATAAATGTTTTCAGAATTGTTTCATATTTGGTAACAGATACGTTGCTGGCAGGGTGCCAAAACAAATTGAATACCTGTGTGGTCAATTTTGATCATAAACTGCGTAGCTTTGATTAAGCTTGAGATATTCATGCCCATAATGTGGAGTCGCCTATACTTTCATCCACATTTCTGTGAATTTTCATTAGAATAGCATCAGTTTTTCAAGATTTTTTCTCAATTTCTGCACAATTCTGGAAAGTTTTGTAATTTTCTTCTGCAATGAATTGGAATCACGTTTATTGAAAAGCGCGTTCAAAGAGAAGAAAGTTAATTTGGGCAGAGAGAGAGAGAGAGAGAGAGATAGAGAAAGAGAAAGAAAGAGAGAGAGAGAGAGGGAAGAAGCTTCTATTGGAAAAGTCTGCTGTCATCTGTAAATATCCGCCATATCTGTGTTTACCTGTTATTTTACACACAGCTGTATAGCAACTTGTGCGTACGAGTACCGTCAAAGTAGTACATGCATGCCTCATGCCTCGTATGTGGCACAAATATCCTAATGCCACATGCCACACAACCACGATGTTGCAATGCAGTTTTATTTATTATTTATGCATAAAGGAAAACAAGAAGGAATAAAAAGCCAAAGAAAATAAGCACCACAACGACAGTGGCAGCAGCCGCACCAGTAGCAGCAGCAACAACTACAGCGCAAAGTGAGTGCATAATCTAAGAGTAATTTGCTTTTTGGCTCAACTCTATCAGTCCCTGAAGTCGGTGTCGGTTTAGATGTTGAGATTTTCCATAAAACCATAAAAAAAGGTCAGTTACCCACAATTTTCGTTGCTAAGTTGTCCCCCATTGCTGATTCTTGCCGGGCAACTTCGTCGTCTTAGACGTCGTTGTTGAGCTCATTGAGCTCCTTTCACATAACAGCAATTCACCCGGGTGTTATCCTGTGCATCATAAATATCGATTGGCATCTTCTGGCATCGTTTGCATAACTTAGAATGCTTGATGTTGATGATGATGATGGTGCAGAAGATGATGCTGGTCGCTGTTTAGTCGCTGTATTGTTGCTGCAAAAGTTTGTGGTACTGCCACAAGCGACATTGTTGTTGCTCCTGTCATTTCCATGGTGTCAACTATAAATTTTGCATAGCAGCAACATTAAGGCTAGCATAGTATGCGTTCATTGCCCGCGTGTTGGTTTCCAACACTTAAGAAATTGTATAATTTATGACTCAAGCTGGAATATAAATTCAGTGTGTGTGATTCTTTTGTGATGAGACCATAGTTTAATTATGTGTGAAATCCTTGCAGTCGCTACAATGAGATTCAAGGAACTTGTGTAAGTATACTGAGCTATTCCTTATTGCCGGATTTAAGTGGAAGATGAAAGGACTGTGAAGGAGTAGCAGTGGTTATTATAATCAGTTGATGATTTTACAACTAAAAATCGCAGAAATTATCAGTCTCTAATTAAAGTCTTGATAAAGCAGGCTGGATAAAAAGCTCTTCTCTTCGTTGCCACGCGAAATGCCTAAGAATTTGGAGTCGGGAAATTCCACATGGTCATTGATTTTTGGTGCTGAATCACCACGAATGCAGCAAGTTATTTACGCGACCAAACAGTCATTTAAAAATATACTAGAGTAGAGCAATAACTTGGTTAGTTTCTCTTTCAAAAAACTAGCAAAAAATAGAAAATTTATTATTTTTCTAATAGATGGTATCTCGCACCGTGTAAGTGCGATTGGGTTACACCAGATGGCGTTAGAAAGATAAGGTTTCGTAGTCAAGTAACTATTTGGATAGTTTTTTGATTACTTGACTTTGACTTTGACTTTACGTGGACACAAGCAAAGAATAAATACGAGATACGAAGATGAAAACGTAAACCAGGCGGCCGAAAATATGAAAATGTTTATGGTCCTGATATTGCAACAGCGAATAACATGGAATTTTGCCCTTCTCGTTTCCCCTCCACTTGTTTTAACGTCAAACATACAACATATTCTGGGAGATCAACTGTCGAATATGTTGACAGAATAACTGATTTGTAATTCATTAGGAAAACGGCAGATCACACACATCGGTAGTAACTTGATAGAAGCTTCGGGAGCTTGGTTAGAAGATTCATACGCATCTACCTAATAGCCTTGATCTGGCTACCAGTGATTGCTAGCTCCTTCTGTCTATGGAGAATGATTTTGTTTGTGAAAAATTCGCCTCAAAAGAAGCTTGTGATAATCGACAGTCCCAGGCTTTTGTGTCTTCATCGGCTGATTGCGGTGGTTGGTCGATGATATTTGTTGATCTGATAATAAGTTCATTCACCATGATATCCTAGCGGGATGACCCGTTACCGTGGTGTATGATCCACAAATCTAGTGTTTTTTGTTGAACTTGCTCTTTGAAATACATAATAACGTGCAGGTAATATTCTTTATTTAGTACTGGATCTTCTGCTAAGAATACAAAGTGCACAATATCGCGATAATGATTCATTCACAATGATAGCCTAGCGAGATGATCCGTTACCGTGGTGTATGATCTACAAATCTAGTGTTTTTTGCTGAACTTGCTCTCCAAAATACGGAATAACGTGCAGATAATATTCTTTATTTACCACTGGATCTTCTGGTAAGAATTTCAAGTGCACAATATTGCGATAATGATTTTCTCACTAGTTTTTGACGTAGTTTTTTTGGTTTAAGCTCAGTTGGAAGGCCCCATTCGCAAGCTTGCTGATAAGTTCGCATGTCGAACTCGTAAATCTCTCAGTAAAATCGTGTTTTGCAAATATCAGTTCGGTACTGACTCGTTCTAGCATGTTTTCAGCGATATTTAATGATTGAGTTTTTGAAAAAAATTTCGGTCTTTCTAAGCTAGACGAGCACTAACTCGTTTCATACGACGATAACTCCAAAAGGAGATTTGCAGACAATTGACGTGATAAAATCAGTCAGAAGTCAGCATCAAAAAAGGACACGAAGTCCACAATACTTTTAGTAATTACCTGAAACCTTTCATACAACCTTAACTAATTCTTCTGATTGTTCATCAAACGTTAAAGGTCAGAATACATTTGTTGTATAAAATGTGTGATAGTTATCCATATTCTTGCTGAAATTGGATATTGAATACACTACCCGAACAAGTATGATATGACAGTATGGCTTTTTAATGGTAGCCGTTATTTTCAGAAAGCTCAAATTGACTCATTGTCGACATCGACATTCGGTTTCACATATTTGAAGAATGACCAAAAAATTACAGATTTCTAAACTTTTGAATGTATTTTTCCCCAAATTCGATGGTGATGGTGAAAATGTCCACTATCGTGGTAATAATCATCGAGATATCGGACGAAAAGCTATTGAAATATTAAAGTTTCACATTGAGTTTAGAACATAGCGAGTTCAGTAAATTAATCAATATAAAAAGACATACTTATGAAAACGGTATTTCTGATCACCTTTAAAATGTTCACCAAGACATCTCTCTCTCTCTCTCTCTCTCTATTTTACAATAAATTTCGATTATATTACCAATTATATTACGTGTCATAGCGTTGAATATGGCAAAATGTAGTTAAGCTAGCGCATATGGCTATAACATAATAGTAACAGAAAACTGTTAGATATTACTGCAGCATTTTCAAACCTTGAGAAGGAATCGGCCAAAATGGGTCTGATGGTAAACTACGACAAACATAGTTATTCGTTTCGATATATAAAGTCTCTACCTCTAAGAACGCTGCTTGAAAGTTGGCAACTAATTTTAGAGTGAAAGATGAACCCGTTTAGACGTCATCTATGATGTCAACTTGGACATTAACGGAAGAATATTGCTTGCGAACAGGCGTTACTAAGGGCTAAGCAATCAATTTAATGGCAGAGCCCACTTTCGGCAAATAAAAATTCAGATGTACCTGACATATGTTTTAGTCATATTTCTGTATTGTGCAGAATACTGAATTGTAGCAAAAACAGATGTAATGTAATTTTTCAAATCCTTTCTTAGTAAAGACTTCAGCTCTTGCAGCGAATTCTCTTTTGTGCGTTCTCTGTGTGTTCATCGTGCCACCGACTCTGGTTCGATGACTAGTACAGGCGATTATCGTTCGCATAATCGTGGGTTCAATCCCACATACGGTCATTATTATTTGAGTAGCGGTCACCTCGATGTGTCTGATGAATACTTGGGGAAGTCGAGCAATCGACAAGTCTGGTTAATGCTTCTCAAACTGTGATGTTCGAAATCGTCATTAAACTGTGGGTCCCATTGAGTGAGTCTAAAAATAGAATGCGCATAGAAGCTCACCCATATCTTATTCATGGGGTGCATGGAAATATATTTCAAAACGGATACCTTAATGTGGTAATTTGGGTTTTTGAAATAGAAGAATATCAGGCGGATTCATATAAAGTAAATACGACAATTGATAGATGATATTTGATGGCTTTTTGGCCAGGTATTCCTTCACAATGATAGTTTTTTAAGATAAAGTTTCACCGTGATACAAATTCCATGAGATTTCATTCTACAACTATGATGTTTTTCACCGAATTTCTCTCTCCCTCTCTCTCTCTCTCTCTCTCTCTCTCTCTCTCTCTCTAATATCACACATAGCGCAAATCGTATTTATTTTATTTAACAAATATTCTAAGCACTCAATGCCACAATAATGAAGAAAAATATTCTAGTCCTGCCATATGTTCTGTTACACAATTTCCAGCGCTTATCGTTCAAAACTTCTTGCGGGAATGGAACCGTTAACTTTTCTTTCAGAACACATGCACTGATTAGTGAAAAATACTACTCAGTTTGGTTTCAGTTTGCAATCTATTAACATGGAGTGGGGCGTTAAAGAGAATCGAGTCGTCGTAATAGCGTTGCATAAGTGCTGGCCAAATTTTCGAGTTGCTAAAACCACTCGGAATATCAAGAATGTTCGTTTATAGTGCTATTGCTCGCTTCGGCGAATTGTCTGGAGTAGAAGACAGGCCAAAAAGTGGTCGCCCGCGCGTTGTCCGTACGAGTGCGGTAGTAAAGGCAGTGTGTGAAAGAATTCGGAGAAATCCCCTTAGAAAGCAGAAAATCATGTCCAAGGAATTGGATATATCAACCAGACCCATGTCTATGCTGATTCGGGATGATCTGCATATGAAAGCCTATCGT
>JAHXMU010000104.1:1303064-1331195 GCA_019455685.1 Philornis downsi | reverse complement strand
GGGTCTCCCACCATGGTGTCACATCCCTCCATTTCCGTGAAAAGAGCGTAAAAACTGGTGCAAAGGCTTACCAAAAAGATGTGTTAGAGGGTTTTGTGAAGGGTTTGACCAATACCCTTTTAATGGATGGATCTTCCAACAGGACTCTGCTCCTGCGCACAAAGCTAAAACCACGCAGGAGTGGCTCAGAGTCAATATTCCTGGCTTTATAGCAGCAGAAGATTGGCCATCAGGGAGTCCAGATCTCAATCCACTGGATTATGCTTTGTGGTCAGAATTGGAGAATATGCCTTGCAATACTCCCCACAGAAATTTGGGAAGCCTTAAAACAGCATTAACCAGATCAGCGTCCTCGATCTCCATGGAAACCGTACGTGCGGCTATAGCCCAACGGCCACACCGTTTGAAAGCAAAAGGCGGCCATTTCGAGAGAACACAATTTTTTTTAATAACAAATATTGTCTTCTAATAAATGAAATAATTTTGAATACAATATGAATATTGGTTTTTTTTTATCGCGTTTTATATTTGTAATAGAACAAATGGCAGGACTAATACATTGACATTTGGTCAACTTTGGTGTGATTTTTTTTTTTTTTGCTTCGCGTAAATTGAAAGCCGACATCCCGAAGCTTTTCCCATCTCAAACTACTAAACCCATGTCCCAATACCAGCTACAATGTGTTTTATGAATATGTGGAAAAGAATTAACTCAATACAGCAAATTTAAAAAAAAGCAGGTCTTTTGGCATGAGTGGCAAAGTATTTCATAGCAAACTAATCGGCTATCTCTCTCAAACTTATGTGACAATATTTAGTCTTCATTTCTTTCAGTTTATCGATATAAATTCCACGCATTTTCGCTGAAATAGATTCACTTAAACCATCTGTAAAATTTTTAGCGATTCCGCATAGAAAATTACATTTAAAATACGAAATTTGAATCAAATTCTTTATTCGATATTTTTATTTATATTGTGAAGATCGCAAAACAGGTCGTATTGAACACTGTAAGCAATTTAAATGGCAGATCGTGCTCAAATATTGCATCGGTATAGGGAATAGCTTCACTTTGACCTTCACTTGAAGCCCGAAAATTCTACCAAAAAATAAGAAGTACTGGGTATGGAACAGGGCTCTCCTTCTGTAAGGGCAGCGAGGGAAATCTGGTCACAGATGCAGAATGTGCTGCAACTATTTGGAGAGTATTTTTATAAGCTCTTAGTTCCGGATGGCATCTCAAGTGAGAAAATCACCCCAATTATTGACGATGGCATAAATTGCTCAGCTCTGAGCCAACAAGAGATCAGTACAGCAGGATTGCGGTTTAAGACCAACAAATCTGTGGGAGCTGATGGCCTACCAGCAGAACTGTTTAAAACTGGTGGCGATGAGCTGATAAACAGCCTGCATCAGCTTCTAAAAGTGATTTGGCTCGAGGAAAACATGCCCGATGATTGGAATTTGAGTGTACTGTTTAGTACTGAGTTTACTGTTTGAAAAAGGCGATCTAAGTCTTTGTAAAAACTGTCGCGGTATCAGTCTTTTGCCCATTGCTTACAACATCCTGTCGAGTGTAATATGTGAAAAACTAGGGCCGATTTTAACTAACCATTTTCAACCTTATCAGTGTGGCTTAAGACCTGGTAAATCAACTGACCAGATATTCACACCACGACAGATACTGGAGAAGACTCAAGAAAAACAGATCGACACATACCGTCTTTTCGTCGATTATAAAGCTGTATGAGGCCATGTCCGAGTTTGGAATTCCTACGAAGCTTATACGCCTTTGTAAGATGACGTTGACTGGCACGAAGCTTTCAGTAAAGGCTTTGTTTTAACACCAAACGAAGATTTAGGCAGGGCGACAGTCTATCGTGCAACCTCTTCAACATACAGATGGAGATGATTATGAGGAAGGCTGCAGTTAACGCGACTGGTACCATCTTTAATAAAATCCATATGTTACTCGCATATGCAGGTGACATACGCATTAGTGGCCGAAAACTGCGAGATGTTACTGCAGCCTTCTCAAGCATCGAAACGAAGCAGCGAAAATGTGTCTAGTGGCAAACGAGGACAAAACAAAGTTATTGGTTTCAACTAATAAAGAGTCTACTCGTTGGGAACGCTTTGTGAACGTTCTGAACGTGGTGGAAGAATTCATCTACCTCGATTCTGCTGTAAACAAAACGAATTATGTCAGCATGGAGATAAAGAGGAGAGTATTGCTTGCTATCGAATGTCACTATGAGCTAAGCAAGCGATTCAATGGTAAAGCCCTCTGTTGACAAATAGACGAGAAGTTGGTTCTACCTGTCTTGTTATACGGCGCAGAATGTTGGGTTATGACGCAAGCGGATGAATCAGTACGGATAGTTTTCGGGAGGAAAATACTCCGGAAAATATATGGACCCATCATCGTTAACGGAGAGTATCGGCGTCGCATGAACAATGAGCTGCATGAGCTATATGCCGACATCGACGTGGTCAAACGCATTAATATGCAGCGATTGCGTTGGCTGGGTCATGTTGTGCGGATGGACCGAAATGCTCCGGCACGGAAAGTATTCGACAACGAAATCAATGGACGGCGCAGAAAAGAGCGACAAAACTCCGTTGGAAGGACCAGGCTTTTGAAATAATATAGAAACTTGGTGTGACGAATTGGAGGAGAAGCGCAGAAGATCAAAGCACTTAGAATTATTTTCTACGGGCGGCGTATAACAGATAAGTATGTCTATTCCAGTCGTCACCTAAGAAGAAGACATCGTTAAAAACGATGTTGATATTCTTTTGGAGCTGGATTTTTGAATTATAAATTACTGGTACTTTTTTGACGACAAAACTAAAGAACAATTTAAAATTTCGTGAGAAAAAAAAAAACAAAACTAAAATAACTCAAGAATTTTAAAGACAAATGGTCAAAAAGTCAAACTCAAATATCGGTTCTCAGACTTTTGTTCAAAAATGCTTTCATTCGTATTCACATTCACATCATAAATATTAAAATTAATAAATGTACTGAAAGCAAGGTGGGTATTTTTGCTAGAACTCTATGTTCCTAGAAAGAAGAAGACTATATTGGGAATTGTATAAATTTTGCACATTTGCATTTTCCAAACTATACTACGACGTTGTCATATAAGCCTATATATAGAATGGCAAAGCCTCATGGCTATATTTTAATGCGTATATTCATATCATCTCAAAAACCACCAAAACTTAATGCATACCTGAAATTGCCACCCCCAAAATGACATAAATAAATAAAACCATGAACTTAATATTCATCAGTTCATCGTACAACTGAAGTCAACTCAACTAAACTGGATGCTGCACAACAACCGCCATCGATTTTCCACTCATTTTACCGTCATTAACACCATTTTGGGAGCAAGAAAAAGTAATAAAACCTTTTTTAATCTTATCATTGTCATTATTTCCTTAGCGGAACAAACGAAAACAACAAACGAATGTTATGGGCCATAAAGGGAAATTAACACTTTGTACAAAATAGGTCACATCCGTTTCCTGTAATAGCAGAAATTAAGGACGCAACAGAACAGATAATGCAACAGTTTCATTTGCAAGAGACAAAATAACTAACGCTACAGGGGAATAGAAAACTGAAACATTTTCTAAAACAGTATATATATATATATGTTAAGAAGACCATTATTATTATTAAACCTTTTTTCCAATACACTTAAAAGAGAATTAATTAAAAATTTAATTTTGAAATTGAACTTATTTCGCAAAAATCACATGTTTATTATTTATATGTCAAATATGCTAAAGGACATGAAAATCTTTAATACATATTGGCAACTGGCTATATATACCTATACGTACATGGTGAAAAGAGAGGGCGGAAGAGAGCATGATTATATGTGAATGTTAAAGAGAGTACACCATACCCACTCATTTTGTACAACATTGATTCTGTCTACCTTCAGCTGTTATGTTAACAAACTGTTAAAAATTCACCCCAGCCTTTTCCTGACATAGGGGGAGAGAGCGAGAGAGAGAGGGAGAGTAACTAACATTAATCAACCACAACTTTATGCTGCCCCCAAAATCACCAGCTGTTAGCTTTACAGCATTATGCAAATGTAAACAACGTCACGTACATAATTATTAAATGTCATCACTATGGTGAGTTTCCCTCAAATTTTTCTATTTCTCACATTTTGTTGTTGCATGGAATCATATGTGTGCCACAAGTATGGCAAATGTGAATCAAGGATTATTGCGCTACTCACCACGCTGTACGTATAGAATGGTAAATGAAAAGCCAAAAAAAAAAAAGTTATACAAAGAAAAAAATCAACAACAACAAATAACCATGAATGGCAATGAATTGAACAAAGAGCTGGTTGAACAATACGAGTACAGAGAAGAAGCAGCTGCAGCAGCAGAAAAACTTTTCTACGATGACCCATCAGATACAGTTGTTGACTGAGATGGTGGTATCATCCGCAGCAATCGGAATCCTGTGGTCGTGTAAGTAAATTATGTTTGCTTTTGAAAGGAAAGGATGAAGCTCATAAAAATGAGAAATTGTTCATACGAAATTCATTCATACAAAAAATGTAGATTGGTGAGAAGTTTTGTGTTTTTGCTGAAATCTATCAGCATTTGAGCTATACGTAATGCATATAATAACCTTTGACCTATTATCTGCAGTAACTACCACGTGCGTGGGTGCAAGGTTGCAATCCGCTACGGACGTAGTTGCTGCAATTGAGAGTAGGAGAACACAAACTTCTTAAACTTTTAAATTAAGTTTACATTTGTACGGTAAAAAAAAAACAAACTAAACAAGAAAATACATTTTGGTCAATCAATTTTTGACAAAACAAGAAAATAGGAGCAAACTGGGATAGCGATCGTAAATTCAGCTAAGGCGCAGCTTACATTCTTCATTCCTGTCTGAATACAATCCTATTCACAGGTCAATTTTTGGTTAATATATCTTTATTACCGTCGTTCCATGTATTTTCGGATTCGTATCTCCCACTCAATTGGACTACTTTCAGTTTGATTGAGCTCGCATTAGGTATTTGGTACTGCAAAAGAAAATAGAATGCACTGCCACGCCCCTTACCGTATCACACATTCAAATTGGTCCTTTTAGCAAAGAAACAATTAGTTGGAGTAACGGAAGCTCCAGCGGACACCAGCAAAGAGAAAATGTGTCATATTATACAATTTTCACTCATAAAGTCGAAATCCAGATTGCAAAGTGCTGAAAGTGTTAATAGTACAGGGTTATTCAGGGTTATTATTTGAGTGGTTTCAAAACCGTCGGTCTGGCAAGTCTGTCAGTTGTGAAGTACCTGTCATCTGAAGTGTTATTTATTAAGTGAAAGGTTTTCCATTTACAAATATGGATCGTTTAACAACATAAGAATGCGTTGAAAAGTAGTTAAAACTTACTACAAAAGTGGCGATTCAGAGGCGGGTACTTCTCGTGCATTTCGGGCTGATTATTCTCATCACAATCGACCTATTGTGCAAGGAATTGCTTCCCAAACAGAGAACTTCAGAAAGAATTCTTTAAAAGAATGCTTTAATTCCGAGTATTTTTAATAGCAACACAAAAGGACATTAGGCGAATGTATAAGTAAGTCAGTCCACATGACTGAAATTTCGGTTGTAATTCAGACATGGCATGAGCAGCTTATTGGTAAACTCCACACTATCCCCGTGCTGAGACTACCAACAGAGAGACTCTTAAAGTTTCCCACAAAATTGATATTGAGTGGAAGATATTCTCTGCTTAATTAAATCTGAAACCGCTCATGATTTAATCACATTTTTGACTAAAATGAGTTGTAAACTCCCTGTAAAATGGAACGAAATATCATTTGGGTGATAACTTTTACGGTGTTGGTTGCAGATTTAACGTAGCTAAAGCGGCATTGCCATACTGCACATGATAAATATCAATTCCTTTATTATTACTTATTGAAGTTGATTACCATTCAAATTGTTGAAAGCATTCGATTTTATGTTTTGATTGTCTGAATGCATACTTTTTACAATTTGCTTTTAAAAGTTGACGTGTTATGCTTTCAATAGCCATCTTTTTTCAAATAAATTGTACGCTATGTTTCTTTCCTTTTTATTTGTAAAATTAATTTTCAATACTTTCCCCCCTAGCACTTTTTGTTTTTTTGTTCCGATCAACAGAAATCACAAACCATTTGGTTTCCTCTGGCTTCACAGTCTGTTATAATTTTCCCAATTAAAGTAAAGTTATTGCGCCTTTCACAATGAGTTAGAGTCATAGGGGTAGTTCTTGGCTCAGCAGTCGGTTGGCGCTTTCAGTTGCCAAATCACTGAAAACTACTCGTATTTGTTATAATAAACGTAAATCAAAGTGGTTCTTTTGGATGTTATGGGAAACAGTTTAAAACAATTACTAGGAAACAAAGCGAAAATTTCAATAGCTGGCAAATGGGGAGTGCAGTAAAAGAAATTTGTTAACTTCTAATTCAAGCTATACCTGGGGACAGTTCCACGAAATATAAAAATAAATAACTAAATATTGTACATTGAGGCTTTCTAAGCAGGTTTCAGCCGACGCACATTGTATTATGAGCGGCATAAAGTCTCAATTTTTATGTAAAGCAATCTTTGACATTTTGACTGGATTTTATAAGGAACTTATCAATTGGAATGTTCTAGAAATATTTCGCCAATATCTTGCTTGTACATACATTACAGTAGAGGCGTTCAAAGTACTTAAACGTTACTACTCAATATAATTTTACACAAATAAAGGTGAAATGAGGAGGAAGATATGAAAAACAAATATAATTCTTTTGGTCTACTCAATACATATGAAATTAACATATTGTCGGTCATATAATAATATATCATTTCTACATATATTTTTTCTCAGAACGAGATTTCATTTGCAAGTTATTGACAAACATGATGATTTATGTGCAGCAGAGTATAACTGAAGAGCTCTAATCACTACCAAACTGGAAGCTTTACGTTTGACAAACAACAGTCCGTAGAACACTTTAATAATAAATTAACGACAGTTTTAGGAATGTTTTGAAAATGAACTGAACTCAAAATACAAGGATTGTAAATGTAAACTTATAAATATAGAATTACATACGCAAACATGATATTCCTAAAAGTATGCTGTAAAAAATAAAAGTTTTAATGCTGAAAAATGCAAAATAAGCAAATAAGCCACTTCTTTTTCCTAACAACTAATAATATTTTACAGCATACTTTCAGGAATATATTTTTATGGGCGTGCTTCTATACTTACTTGTTCACATTTAGATCCTAATATTTTGAGTTCAATGCATATTCAAAATAATCCTAAAAGTATACTATAAGTACACATGTAAAGCCAATTTATCCTCAAGAGAGTCATAATTGAAGCCAATACGTGGACTGACTTGTTTGTGATGGTGCACGAAATATGGCGTTCTTAAATTTCATACTGTATGAGAGGTGGGCAGAAAAAATTACCATTTTTTGTATAGATTTTAGTTTAGTCATACAAATTACACATCTGAAGTTTCAAAGCCCTAACTTAATTTTCTAATTCCAATTAATGCCGCAGCTTACGTGAAGATATTCTACTATATAGAGTGGCAGTACGTTGAGAAATAATTTCACCGTGACTTGAATAGTAGCGCAATCATTTTTCCTACAGCGCTTGGCTTATTGTCTTCAATTGCGCTCGGTTTAAAATACCCGTAATGGCTTCATTCGGTTTAAGCAACTCTTAGTGAAGGACCTTCACGAAAGCTCAGTTTTGTTTCGGTTTTGATATTCTAAGTTTATTTAATGTAACATTAGAATTTTGTTTCTGATTCGTATTCGAAACAAAACTTTGCCTCATAGCTTAATTCGTTTTTCAACTGGATCGAAATTGAAATCGTACGTTGTTTCAATTTCTCTACCGAAACGCAATGAAACAGATATTTTGATTAACGAAACTGACAAGAAGATATAGTTTTTAATTTCGTTCTTTACTCTGAATCAGACAAGGAACCAAATGTAGTTTTACTTCTGTGCGCCCAAAAAGTCCTGGCGCTAAACTGCAAAAGGTACATTTACAATACGAGACTCTAATTGATCTTCACAGCCCCTCACAAGTTTTGTTAGTTTTTTCAATTAAAAAATTTTAAACAAATTACAAACAAAAAATTTTATAAATGGAACCTGAATCAAAATTGTTTCAAATTTTCCTTCAAGTGTACGAATCAAAATAAAAACTTTATATGTTTATAATTTCGTTTTGGATGTAGTCCCCCTCAGATATAATGCACTTATGCCAGTGTTTTTTTCAATCCTCGAAACACTTCTGAAACGCACTTTTTGGTATCGCCAGCAGCTCCTGTTTCGATTTTTCTTTAATCTCCTCAATCGTAGCAAAACGCTTTCCTTTCATCGGTGTCTTCAGTTCTGGAAAGAGGAAAAAGTCAGCGGGGGCCAAGTCCGGTGAATACGGTGGTTGAGGCATTCTTGCGGTTTTGTTTTTGGTCAAAAACTCACGCACAAACATCGATGTGTGAGCTGGTGCGTTATCATGGTGCAAAATCCATGATTGGGTTTTCTCCTATTCTGTGCGTTTCTGACGAATTGCTTCGCGCAAACGGCGCATTACGTCGAGGTAGTATTTCTTATTGACCGTACGACCTTGTGGCAAGAATTCATGGTGCACCACGCCATTGCAATCGAAGAAAACAGTGAGCAAAACCTTCACAATTGACCGAAATTGACGTGCTTTTTTCGGTCTTGGCTCTTCTGGATGTTTCCATTGGGATGATTGGGCTTTGGTTTCAATGTCATAGCCATACACTCATGATTCGTCACCAATTATGACCTTTTTGAGGAAATCTAGATCGTCGTTGACGACGTTCAACAGCACCTGAGCGATGTCGATGCGACCTTGTTTTTGCTCAAAATTTAGCAATTTTGGAACAATTTTCGTTGCCGCACGTTTCATGCCTAAAACATCCGTAAAAATTGCTTGACATGAGCCGAACGATATGCCAACATCATCAACAACCTCTCGACGATTATCCAAAATCATTTTCTTCACTGCTTCAATGTTTTCATCGGTTGTTGATGTGCTCGGGCGACCAGGACGAGCATCGTCATTGACATTTTCTCGGCCTTCCTTAAACCGGTTATACCACAATTGAACTTGTGTTCTACTCATAGTAGACTCGCCAAATGCCACAGTCAACATTTCAAATGTCCTTGCACATTTAATTTCATTTTTTACACAAAACTTAATACAGTTTCTTTGATCCATTTTTTCGAATAGTAGAAAATCGAAGAGTACACCAAAACACGACTAACCTTTTTACCTGTCAAAAACAAACTGACAATCCAAAATGGCTGATATTGTCAACATATATAACAGACATGTGTACCAACATAACAGAAAAAAATGCAAAAATCGAACATACGTAACTAACGAAATTTGAAAATAATGGTTATTTTTTTATCACACCTCGTATTATAACATTTTCGTGGAAAATTCAAATATGGGATTTTAAATTAACAGCAATGATCTAAACACTGAAAAGGTGAATAACATTTCGGTTATTCTCTATTATTTTGTTTTCTGTATCATCGAATTTTAGCAAACATTTGTGTTCTCTTCCTATCGAAACTTTCGTCGAAAACATATTTATTTTGGGAAAATCCTAGTTAAGAAAATATTATAGAATTTTCTTGGAAAATTAAAACTGACATTTTCCAATGTGGAATTTTAAATGAACAGCAATGATCCAGACACTAGAAAAATCAACAAAATTTCACTTTTTTTTAGTATTTTGTTTTCCATATCATCTTTTTCGTTCTCCTGCTGTCAATACTTTTGTCGAAAACATATTTAGTATAGAGGATTTGCGAAAAACGCACATATTTTATTTTATTTAAATGGATATTCTCCTTTCAAAATTGCAACAACAAAAATCCCTCAAATCTCAGAAATACCTTTATAGCTTAATCCGAAGAAACGAAGGACTTTTGTAAATAATTATGAATTTTTTTAAAATTTGCCTCAGCCTAACATTTTTTTTTTTATTGTAACCGGAAGTTATAAATTAATATGAAGAGGAATCCCAACGGCTTTAATTTAAAATACAGCATATGAGGCAATATCTCATCAAAAGCCTTTGAAAAGTTTTTGTTCCATCGATCATGGTTTTTTGCCTAATCTATGTTCCAGTGCAGAAACGTAGTATTTACTAGAAGGTCATGAATTTGTGGCGGCAGATCTATCGGGAATAAATCCACGCTAATACAGAGAAATTATCGACTCAGTTGAAAGAAAAAACTTTTTATAATAACATGTTCAAAAATGCTTGGAAATACTTGACAATTTGGATATCGATCTATAGCAATCAATGTCTGTACGCTCTCTGTATTTAAAACCAACCATAATGAGTCTAATTGTCTTTTGTTCTCTTTGTTTGTTTATAATGCTTTATGGAATTCAAAAAATCGTGCGATTAATCACACCTATTCCAGCAACTTCTGGAAACATTCTCATGGTCCCTGCATAATATCTAAGCAAAGCACTTCTGAAACTTGTATATTTACTTTTATCAAAAAGTTTGCTACTTTTTGATAGCATACTAGAGGTTTATAGCGTCGCTTTAGGTATCAACACAACAGGATATTTGGTATATGATATAGTATAATATAATAAGTATAATATGAGTCAGTTCATCCGGTTGAAATATTTGCACTGATTTGAAAAAACGAAGAAAGGAAAAAACAACCAGACTATTTAACATGACTGAAATTGACTTTCATATGTTTTGTTTACAGAGCAACATTATTTTGGGAACTTGGTTTTCTTTTTTTTTATTTCATTCACTTGTAAGTACTTGAAATCTCCATAACAAATTAGAACTGTTTAATTGCATCTCCAATACTTTGTGTCACAACCTTCTCACTACAAATTCAGTGCAATAGTTACCAATAAAATTAAATTGCAGAATTTCTCCTAATTACACTACTCGTGAATCAGCCACTTTGTAGTCACACAATACTTTGCGCACCTAAAAATAGAAGCGTTCCACATACGCCCACGTACACACTGTATTCATAACATTCATGCGCTCTGGTGTCATATTTCAATTAATATTACTCATACGGCAGACATTTGGCCTAATGCGATGATACCATTATCAATCTTAAGTCTGGTTTCTGGGAAAGAAAAACTTCAACATTTCCATAAAAAAAACGTATTAAAGGCTCAGCACAAATAGTAGAAAATAAAAAAAAGAACAAAGGAAAGACATCATAAAATTATATTGTATTTTGTGTTCTTGTTTTTGTGTCACTTTTCCATATGCGAAATTATAACACCAAGAGTCACAGATAATAAGAATAACGGTTGTGACGCCTATGATAATGATAATAGGTAAAAATTGCGTCATCATTATAAAATCCCCAGCAAAAGACAAAAAAAAAAAAGAGGTAAGCGCATAAAGCAGCCAGGCAAATGATTTGGGTAGACAACAGACAAATGTATATGAAGTAAATTTATTATTACAATAAACTAAGTAGATAATGCAAATAAAAACGCAAATACGTCATCACAGATTTCTTCTTACAATCGAAATTGTTTAAATAAATAAACAAAAAAACCAGTGATGACGATGACAATCACGATGGCGCATACTTTAGGCATTTAGCTTTACAATATGCCCCAATTCCCGAGTAGGGGATATAGATGTACCATTCGTTATTGTCTTTTATCAATTCCCAATTACAGTTACATTCTTAAATTAAGCAAACACACAAAAAAGTAAGAGAAAGCATCCATAATAACCGAAGGCGAGTGGAAATCGTAGACACAAATTTACATAAACAAAATTTAATTAAAAAGAACACAAACCTGTTGGTAATCCTACAAATATTACAAGTCTACAACTACTACAAAAGACACAACAACAATAAAAAACGGACATTTATCAGCAACTCCCTTATCCCCATGTTGCATACGTTGTAAACAGAGTAATCAATTGAAAATGATTTCAATGTATCGTTGAAAATACACAAAAGAATAGAGGATGAGACAACGAAACACAATAGCTGGAAAGGACAGTACGTCACAAGCAGCAGGACATCCCCATCATCATCATCAGGCCATACTGCAAAGGAGGGCAAGCATTGTGTGATAGTATAAATTTAGCAGTCATTATTGCGTATCCACTATAGTCGTCATCATTGCCTGTAATTTGTGAATTTTATAAAACAGAAAAGAGGGCAGACATAGACTAGTTGTTACCTTTGCAAGGAGACAACGTAAGACTTATGGGTTAGCTAACAAGAATAGTTTCACCAATGCATATTTAGCTGAAAAAAACGCCTGTTGTTTTTAAATCGTTGGCGGATTGGGGTACAAAAAGTGTTGATTACACAATGCTTCAGTCTAAGTAAACGGCCTCATGAACAAAGTGCGATTGTTTTCAACATTTGTTATTTGGTTCGGAGTTAACTACGAATGTTGTGGGTGCAATTAACTAACTACGTCAATGAATATGAATAGATATAACAGCTCTGAGGAACAAAATAGGGCTGTTTAGTGCCCTTTAACTTCAAATTATACAAACTACATAGCTTTAGTGATCTAAGAGCCAAACCAATTTTGAAAATTGTTCTCATTTTTAAGAATTTTGCTCTAAAAGGAAAACCTTCATTTTGTCAATTCCTGTAGACTTACAACTGCAGAAATCGATTCAATCGTTAGCAATATAATAAATTTAATATAATAATATATAAAACACAACAAATTCCCTTGCATCTAATCAGTTAGGCATGGAAGAGTCTCTTACATTCTGTAAGCTTACACGCATTCTATTTTTAGACTCACTCAACTGGACCTCCAGTTTAACGGCAACTTCGAACGTCACATTTGGAGAAGCATTTACAAGACTTGTCGATTGTACGACTACTTGAGGTATTGGTCAGACACACCGAAGTGACAGCTATTCAAATATTGCTAACTGCTTGTATGCGAGATTGAACCCGAGATCTCGGTCGCATGCAACGTTATAATACCAAATGAAAAATTCGAAAATGATGTGAGAACAAATCCGATTTTTACAATGCTCAATTTGTATAATCCACTGGAACAAATATGTATTCTCTGAATTTTAAAGTGGTTAACAGTTACAGTCAAAAATATAGTTTAAAACTGTCCTTTTTAGTAATGCGGAAATTTTGCGTATTGGGAGTAAGGGAGAATATGACCTAATAATTTCAGTACTTTATAGCCCTACACTTTGATATTTGTCACGAAGTATATACCTGGATCAAACTCATCATCTTTACCCAATGTAGCCCAAAATGAAGTAAGCTCAGGGTACTATCCTAATTTTTATTTATTACGGATGAAAACTAACCTGCTACAAGAATTACCACGCTATGCTATGATTTTTTAGCTTTTGTTATCGGTGTCCTTTAATATAAAATCAATAGTTAGAAGTAATGCTGCCAGTGACTGGAGACCAAAAGAACCCAAAACTTCCGTGAAAAAAAACTAAAACAAAATACCGAAAAAACGTAAAGTTTGTTCAAGAAAATTGATGCAGTTTGAACAGGGAGAAATATACTCTCATCAACTTTTTTTTTTTATAAAGTGAATCCTAGCATATATGTAACACCTTTATTCATACTAAAAGTTCCTGGGGGATAAGATATATGTTTGAAATCAAATTCAATTGAAGAATTCATAATTCGTGTAAACTTCATCTAGTCAGTTTTATTTCCTTTATTTTTTTTTATGCCACCAAACCCAACTAGTTCAAAACAGAATTGTAAACATCGCTATTTATTATCAGAGTATCCACAAATCAAATGTGTTCGTTTTACATGAGTCTCGCTGTGAAAGCCTTACCCATGGTGTGCCGTCACAACAGGTGCTGTTTTCCATAATTTTTTTCTTGGTTATATGTTCTTTCTTTCTTCTAGCGACAGCAAGCGCCCCTTTGGGGTACTCAAACTAATCCCGAAAGGATTAGTCAAACTACCAGAGATTGGAAGTAGGAAGTAGGAAGTAGTTGGAAAAGCTTCCTCAGGTTCCACTCCCTCACTCGGCTAAAGTACCTTTGTAGTCACTTGGTATGAAGTGAGCTACCTCCCGGGTAGGAGTTGAGGTAATCTAGGAAGACCTCGGATAGACATGAACAGTGTTTTCCAAGCTTCTGCCTTTCTTCAGTAACGCAACCAGAAGCAACGCAAAAACATTGAAAACACTTGTTCGGGCAACCACAACCAGCACGATGCTCCCACTAGGAGTCCAACACCATTGACCAGGAAGGAACAATGTTCCCTGGGCCCCCGGTCAGCCGTGCTACCAGAAGAGAAGAACCCTCTGGTCTGGGTTTCGCGGACAAGCTACTCCAGTTTTGCTTTATCATACCTCGCATGGAACTGCTAATCCATAATCTACGGCATATATTTTCAATGTCCGAGGAGAGAATATCAACACAGCAAAGCACACCATGCTGCAATCATAGTTCATTAACCAGATCTCTCAGGTCATACAACTATATTAACGGAAAAGATAAATCTTCTGATACCTTCCGACGGCTTCTCTATGACCGCACCTGTTGCCAGGATGTGTCTTGTTTAACTATGACTCTCCCCTTTACTTGGTTTTCGAAAAACGAGTTCCAAGATCAGTTTGATATCATATTACAGGTGAATCCCAAGACGTAATCCACCTTTTCCTAGGGCGCCTGGCACAAGGCCACACTACTTTGTTTTTGTACGCAAGCATCATTCCCTTTGCCTGTTTAATTACAGGATCAGGTAGAGAGGCTTGCGTTTTAGAAGTAAGCAGTACAAAGCATCCTAGGAAACACCCGCCTACCCACTATCAGAGTATCCACAGTAATATTTGATTAACAGTAATTGTTGATTAACAGGTTATTTATATCGGTTAGCACAGCCCTGTGAATTTAGAGGTTTCAAAACCGCCGGTCTGGTAAGGCTGCTAACTTTTAAACACCTATCATCTGAAGTGTTATTTATTTAGGTTTGCCACAAACAAATATTTACGAATAACAATCGAGGAATGAGTAAAAATAGTTAAAATTTACTATAGTGATACAAATACAGGCACTTGCCGTGTATTATGGGGTGAGTATGATCGTCATGATTGACCGACTGTACGAGGAGTTGGCAACAATATAAAGAAATTTAAAGAGATATCATCGCAATATACGAACTGCGGAAAATATCACTTCTGTTAGTGAAAGTGTGACGGCTAATCCCTATTTGTCGATTCTACGGCGTTCTCAGCAATGGGGCCTATTTTACGACTCATTATGGCGTGTTTTGCATTTGCATTTGCACCTCAATCCATATAAAATCCAACTCACGCAACAATTAAAACCGGCTGACCATTCACAACGCCGTAGATATGATTCGGTGCTACAGCAATAGACTTTCAATGTTGATTTCAACGATGAAACTAATTTCTCACTCGGCGGTTACGTCAACGAGCAAAATTGTCGCATATGGGGCTCGGAGAATCCACAAGTGATTGTGGAAAAACCATTACATGTGAGAAAAGTTACTGTTTGGTGCGCATTATGGTCTGGGGGTGTCATTGGGCCGTATATTATTGAAAATGCTGCTGGAGCAACCGTTCATTCAGAGCGCTTTTTTAGCCTGCAATTGAAGATTATGAACAGAACGATATTTGGTTTCAAAAAGACAGAGCCGCTAGCGATTTTAGCGTTGTTACGTGGGAAGTTTCCGAAAAGCATAATTTCATGATTGGACGACGCATTGACGCTAACAAATTTATGCGATTTGACTCCTTTAGACCTTTTAGTAGGGTTACATCAAACTTTGAAGCATTTCAAAAGTAACTTTTGTCAAATTGTCGTCGAGATACCGCCAGAAATGTGCGAAAAAGTGATCCAAAACTGTCTCAAAAGGATCCACTGCTGCAACCAATCCAAAGGCGGTAATTTAAAGGACATTCCACTTCGTAGACTATGGCAAGGTCTAAGCATTATAATGAAATAAAAGTTTCATGGAAGTCATAGCTTAATGTATGTTTTATTTAACGTTACTTTTAAATCCAAAAAATGGATAACCCGTTATATCTAAGGATATAAAGATCCGAATAATATTTTAACATTTGTGAAACAATTTATTTTAAGTCACAAAAAAACAATAACTTTATTTTGATTTGCTTCAAACAATGAAATGGGTACTTATATCGAATATTTACCAGAACAAAAAATAATATTACGCAGCATGGAAAATGCGTCATAGATTTGAACATTCTTAAGCAAACCGAACTTTTCTAAATTGATATGAGAAAAAGTCTAGAGTAAATGGTAACTTAAAAGCCATGTTGAACAGTCCACGTTTGACCCGATAAGTCAAAATTGTTTTCATTTGTTTTTTTACATAGTAAGAACTTTAAGTGATTTTACTTGCGGTGATAAAAATAATGTTAAAATTTTTTAAGATCGGCGGGTTTCCTGCGATGCGCATGCGCAACATAAAGCTATGAAAAGGGCCGTTTTCCTTAGCACAACAAATAAAAACTTCAAATAAGAAATATGCGTTTTTGCTGATAAATAAATTTCACCAAGCCTTCTTTCTATATGAGTCGATTATGTATGGGTTACAAATGTTTCCAGGAGTGGAATCAATTTGAATCGTAACGTAGCCTGAATTCAAAATCCGAATTTGCCTCAAAATATTGATTAACGACTCAAGATATTCTTTTAAGGTTATTTTATATCTAACGCCGAGATTTCATTGCTGAATGTATCAAATTTACATTCAGTTTTACTCAATAATGAGGATCCAAATACAACAGGTTTAAGCAAAACCCTATGATTTAATTAAATTTTCGTAGAAATTAGGTTTAGTATTACATTTTTTCTAATTTGTTTGCTGTTTGATATCAAAATTCAATTGTAGTTCGTGTGGAGGCTTTAAAACACAAATTTTTCTACACATAAATTTCAATTTTTTAAGCTTCTGTATTTAAACAGAACTTACAATTTTCTGTTTCATAAAAATTTCCCCAATCTATTTCACATAACGTCTTGAAAACTGGGTGTTCTGATTCAGAGATTTTTTAATTCTTCTGCAGTCATTTATTCAACACGTCAAGATTTGTTCGTATTTTCATCGTTTTCCTTTAACTTAATGCTAAGGTAATAATTTTTAGTAGACCTATTTAGACTTTCTTTATACTGAAATAAATTTCAATAACATTAACAATAACAAACAAACAGAATGAAAAAAACTAAATCTAACGAGTAAAAGGGTAGACTGGCAACACTGGTTAGAAGTCATAACAGGGAACTGATTGCTTGTCCATGTCGTGTTTCTCTGCTAAGGCTATTTGATTTCCCGCTATACCCTGTAGTTGCAGTGATAATTCTGCAATTAAATATAGAAATTATCCAATCTAATATTCAAACAGACAGTAGTATTCACAGTCAGTTTTTCAACGCATTGTAAAGGGTGTCTCAACAAGAACGCAAGATTTAAATGACTGATGCAGCAATTGAATTGTTTCTCTGGCTGTATGACATGTGGCGCCGTCTTGTTGAAACCACATGTTCTCTACATTCATCTCTTTAATTTTAGGCACGAAAAGACTGGTTATCATTTCACGATACCGAACACCATTGACTGTTTGCGCTTGACATGCATCATTTTTATAAAAAAAAGGTCCAATGATTCCTCCAGCCCAAAATCCACACCACATAGTGACACGTTGAGGTTGCATTTGCTTCTCGTGAATCGCTCGAAGATTTTCCTCACCCCAAATGCGACAATTCTGTCTATTGACGAAGCCATCAAGATAGAAATGGGCTTCGTCACTGAAGATAACCAAATCAGCATTTACATGTTGTCTTTCCAATACCCAATTAACGAACTCCCTTCGCTGTTCATGGTCAGCTGGCTACAGTTCCTGAGTCAGTTGAACTTTGTATGCCTGAAGATGCAAATCTTTCGTCAAAATTCGCTGCATAGTGGATTTGAAGACACCAATTTGCTGAGCTCTGTGTCGAATTGAGGTGGATGGAGTTTGAGCGACATCATTACGTACAGCTGTGACGTTTTTGGTCGATCGACCTGGTCGAAGGAGCGTTGTTGTCTTTACATCACTAACAGATCCAGTTTTGGCAAATTTATCCATTAATCTCTGTTGATCCCAAGTTGATCGCAATTTGCGAACTGTAGCCGCAAAACTTTCACCATTTTGGTAAAACAATTTCACAATGAGAATACGTTGTTTGTTCGTGAAGCGCTCCATTTTTACTAACCTCGTACCTTCTACTAGCAAACAATAACAATTGTTCAAATGTCAAACAATGACAAATTTAAATCTTGCGTTCTTGTTGGGACACCCTTTATATTGAAAATGTACTATTGCTAGTAGTAAAATTAGACATTCTCACTTCACCATTCCCTTAACCTTCATTTCTTCCGTTTGAATCAATCAATTGAATCAATTGATATTTCTGTGCTTCTCTTTATAGAGTTTCCCAACAGCATTAAGTGCAACTACCTTCTGAGTTGCCATGAATAGTGAAGCTAATGAATGTTGCTACTTTAGGCGAATCAAATAAACCTATATATTTAAATTCATACAAGTTATTTTTTGCAAAAAAAGGAATTGAAGAAATACAAAAAATAATACATTTTAGTTTGCTTTTTTTACTGGTTTTGGAATATTATTGAGTCTACATCAGGTTAGGCACATCGCATGAGGCGTGATTTCCTAATGGCTGCTGAGGAGATTGCTTCAATTACAGGTCGAATGTATTGCAGTAAATTACACCGCGTTATGAATTTTTCGGTTTCAAAATAAAGTTAAATAAAACAAAAATAAAGCTAAAACTTCGATGAAACTTTTACTCCACTATAATGCTTGGACCTGGCCATTATGTACAAAATACAATGACATTTAAATAAACTTCTCTGAATTGGTTGCAGCAGTGGATCCTTTTGAGGTTTGAGATTCCAACCAATTTGTGGCACATTTCGGGCGGTATCTTGGCGATAATTTAACGAAAGTAGGTTTTCAAATGCTCCAACGTTTGTGGATTATCCGCGTAAACACGATCTCGGACGTAGCCTCACAAAAAAGTCTAACGGCTTCGCCAAACCGTGAAATTACACTTTCCTGGAAGCTTCTCATGCAATAAAGTCAAAATCGGTTGTGTTGTGTGACCCATGGCAACGTCTTGTTAAAACCACATATCAGCCAGTTCATAATCTTCAATTGAAGTCCAAAAAAATTTGATTATCATATGGAGCTCTGAAGTGAAATTCGGATTATCCGCCATATTTTCGGCAAGGCGTACATTGTGACTATGCAATCTTTCCAAATTTCCTTATAATCCTGGCAATTTCTTGCACAGTAGCTCGATTATGGCGACCATAATCACCCTGTAATGCATGAAAAGTGTCCACGTTTTGAATCACCATATTTGTAATTAGTTCTCACTATTTTTACGCATTCCTCCGTTGTTAAACTATCCAAATTCGTAAATGGCAAACCTTTCACTAAACAAATAACACTTCAGATGATAGTCATTTAACTGGCGACAACCTTGCCAGACCGGCGGTTTTGAAGCCACAGGATGAGTAACCCAGCACTTCAAATGTGTGATTTCTTTGTTGCCATTTTTTATTCTTTTGTATGGCGTTTTTGTGAACATTCTTTTTAACGGCTGATAGTCTCGCTAGACCGATGGGTTTGGAAAAACTAAATTGATAAACCAGCACTTCAAATGTGTCATTTGCCATTTTTTGCCGATTTTACTTGTTCGTATGACGTTTTTGTGAACATTTTTTTTCAAATTGCATTTACTGCATACATATTTCAATAAATTTCGTTTTAAATTGTCCTTATTTTCAATAAAAACAATATAATGGTTCGGTCGCATTGTTATTTTCCCCACCATTCTACCACATTTTACTTACGCGAAACTGATATAAGTTAACAAAAAAACGCAGCCTATGTTGGTATTCTGTTGTAAACTTCCAATTTGTAATAACCTCATGAGACAAAATCAGTTGCGGTAAAGTCAAGAGGCATTGGAAGCCAAAGGAATACGGAGTTCCTTGAAATATGTTTATTGAGGAATGTTCGCTGCAATTATCTTGTACGAAGCTTGACTATGTGATAATTTCCATCATCTTGTTGAAAGTAGACAGAATTGAAAACGATTTTCTATCGGCGTAGTTCTGAAAAGGAAAACATTTTCAATATCTTTTAGTAACGTGGAAGTATCAGCATTTACCCCATTCACCCCATAGACATATGGCATTTCTTTCTTTAGACTCTATAGGCGACTTTTTGCCATGCCAGGCAATTCTAGAGAGCGCCTTTTATGCCAAGAAATGTAGCTCTGTGACGGTTTCCGTTGATTTCGTATGTATTGTAAATGTTATGATGGGGTTCTTTCGACGTAGACTTTTGCGGGGTTTGTTCGAACCAATCAGAAACTTGATTTCGTTATTGGCTGTGTTTTACGTTGAGCTTATCGTATCTACACTAAAGTTCATATCGCATCCATATCCAGTTATAATTGTTGTTCAATCTGTTAACTTCCTTTGAAAATTTCCAATTTTTTCTTTTTATTTTATGAGTTCGTGAATTGGTATTCAAACTGCAATCATATTCAGAAATCATACACTTCTTCCCAGCTATTTTAAAATTCTTCGATGCCAACACCTATAATTTGCCAAATTATTCTGTCGCTGAACCAAAAGCGAACATTTATATTTTCAAATTTCTGCATGGCAGTTATAGTAAACACAGGTTGACACGTACCATATTTTCGTCGATTATAAAGCTGCCTTCGATAAACCGATATGGCAAAAACTGTGTGAGGCCATGTCCGAGAATCCCTACGAAGCTTATACGTCTATGTAGGATAACGCTGAATGACACGAAGTCTTCTGTAAAGATAGGCAAAGATGTAAGCGAGCCTTTTTATACCAAATGAGGATTTAGGCAGGACGTCAGTCTATCGTGCGACCTCTTCAACATACTGTTGGAGATGATTATGAGGAAAGCTGCAGTTAACACACTCGTTGGGGACGCTGTATGGACGTTGAAAACTATAATTTTCAAGTGGTGGAAGAATTCATCTACCTCTATTCCGCTGTAAACAAAACGAATTATGTCAGCATGGAAATGGAAATCTTAGCTGCTCCACTAGTTCCGAAAGACTTGAATTTTCTTCAAAACTTAATGGCGTAAAGGTTGTTGAAGACATTTCAAAATGAGTTAATTCAAATACCACGTTCAGAAAAGGCATTACGAATGGTATTGGGACATGAGATTACGAACTATATATCCAAACTGAATTATTAGCTTCGGAATGGCGTCTTCAAACTGAGGCAAAACTGACAAATACACATCAAAATAAATCACATATCAAGACAATGATGGCGATATTCTTTCGTTATCACAGTGTAGTTCTTCCCAGAAGGTTAGACAGTAGTAAATAAATCGTATTATCTTGGTGTTGTGCATTATTTGAGGGGGAGCAAATTTGTCTGGAAATCCCAGATCTACCGACAGAAAATTTGGGGATTTTATACCACCACGATAACTTATCATTTCAACAGGCTACCAAGAGCTCAAAGAATATCATCGATCAACCACTGCATTCAACTGATATAGTTCCGGCTAACTTTCCTCTCTTCCCAAAACACAAATTATCAGTTCGTGACGTCCGTTCTCAGTCGATAGAACACAGAGGAGAGAATTCGAGGCGAGAATTGAAATCTTTTACGGAAAATGGATTTGAAAAATATTTCAAAGATTTCATTAATCGTCGACAAAAGTGTCTTATTTTGAAAGGGGCCTCACCTGAAAGCTTTAAAAAATAAATTTGAATGATTAGTAAATATTCTGTGTTGTGAGGGACCTCTGTGTAAATTTGAATGATTAGCAAATATTCTGTGTTGTGAGGAGGATCTGTGTGATCATCTGAAAACTATAAAAAAAATAAAATTTGAATTATTAGCAAATATCATGCATTTCGTGGGCCAATTCACGGTACTTTTTAGACAGAATGTATAACTGTTAACCATATATAGATCTAACAGTCATAAGCGAACACTGAACTGCTAAAATATTTAAAGAATTTCATTTTCGCATCCCAATACCTCAACGTATCCTTTTACCATGATTTTCACGTCCAACATGTGGGTGTTTCTAATACACGTTTGACATATTCAGAGGTTATCCACAAAATGAATTTCTTTGTTATTTTCTGTAGAAAAAAATGAAACCAACTGCATTTTTTTCTCCTCTTTTTCTTCTTTTTTCGGTGGGAATCATAATAACTGGCGACGACCACAAAAACTGTGGGTGCAAGGTGAATCGCTGACACACACACGCTCATACACACATCAACTATGTGCTATGGCTGTCTTTCTCTTTTATATCGCATACATACGTACGTATCCATCCATACACGCATACTAAGTGCAAAATACTAGAATTAGTTATAGTAATTCTTTCAGTGTAATAGTAGTGAAGGTTACGTTTAAGCAAAGGAAAAAAGGTTATTGTTTGCATTCGGTGATGTTAATGGAGGTGGGGGTGGTGTTGGTGCCAGTGGGGAAATAGTAAAAAACAATAAATAAAATCCCAAAACTGTGCGTAGGTGGGATTATTTCAGTCCATGAGGCATTTGACATTTCATGGATGTTGGTAGATGGATGTGTCAATAAACTCATGTCTTAGGTTTAAATGTTGATAGGTGAAAAAAAAAACAACAAACCTGGCACAGCTCAGGGTTGAATAAAAGTGCATGGAGGGTTTTAATAGAAATGGTTAAATATGAAAATTAAAATTGATGGTTTGTTAAATATTTTAAGTAAATTTTGTGCTGATATTTTCCTTTCCGTTAAAAAGATGGTTTAATTTTATGAGCACAAACTGTCAGAAAAAGCGATAATTTCCAAACAAAGATAACTGCCAGTCTTACTAAAGGTCAATAAATGTACAAGTATTAATGCGCAACTCAGTTCGCGCTGTTTGCCAATAGATGGCGCCAGCTGTAAGTTCTGATCGATTCTACCATAACCTAAACGTCATGAGCCAAGCTTGGGCATATGGTGAACTTACCGCCTTGGCACGATATTGTTTTTTTTTCCGACATCATTTTTTTTTTTTTTGTTTTTCTTTTTTTGTTTATGTGAATATGTATGATTTTGTGCCAAATAATCGTCATATGGTTTTTTTCTTTCAACCGAAGAAAACGGCTTCAAAATGTTTAAGGAGATGCTGCTTTAAGTGAAACAACGTGTCAAGATTAATTCCGTTGCTTTAAAAACGGTGATTTGGATGTTGACGACCGTTCGCGTGAAGAAAGACGAAAAACCTTCGAAGACACTGAATTGACGGCATTGTTTGATGAGGAAATTATATGAATTTCACAAGACTGTAAGATTATATGATTATATGGATTATATTCTGTGAGAGTCAAGCTGCCATTAGATCCCTGGACTCTGTCTTTCCGAATTCAACATCAGCCTTGAATTGCCGCAGATCTCTTAACGAAATAGCTCTGTATTTCAACATTGACCTTATGTGGGTGCCGGGCCACAGGGACATAGCAGGGAACTGCAGATCTGACGATCTGGCAAGACTAGGGACAACCTTACAGAATCCAGCCGATTTGGAGTCCGTGGGCATGCCTCTAGCCACTTGCAAGCTCCTACTGCGAGATACAGCATATTTAGCAGCAAATGGAAGGTGGGCGACTGTCCAAGGCTATAATCAATCCAGACAAATGTGGCCTTGCTTAGATCTGAAGCGTTCACACACCCTGCTGCCGCTATCACGACCCGATGTCTCATTGCTTGTATCCGTCCTGACGAGACACTGTCTAATTAGAAGACATGCAGTGAGATTGAAGGTTGCAACTAGTGACTTCTGCATGACTGACTGCACAAGAGTCTATTGTTTTTGCCGATACAAATCCTTATGAAAAGATGTATCCTAACTTGTTTGCACAAGCAGCATCAATTGGCACCGTCGGTCATAAGCCCCCGCAAAGCAAAGCTGTGCAGCTATCGCCTGTTTCTCCTAAGGAAGAAGACGCAAAATCTAGAGATATTGATCCGCTTAAAACGAGATGCATAAAGATAACGAATATGTGTGCGGGAACCACATATAGTGACATACGCAAGTTTTGTGTAGGATTGTATATACCTCACAATGGCGTCAAGATGGTCAACGATGCTCATGGGTTGAGGGTTGAAGGTAGGCCGCGCACTGTCACAAAATAATCATCTACTGAGAAATAAGGCTGTGATAATTGAAGCGGTATCAGAAGACGAGTTTGAATCCATAACAGATAGCTTTCATCCAGACAATCGAGATAAAAAATATAGCAACCGCGGAGAATATAATTCAGATGCATCCGATGGCCAAGGCTTTTCATCGAACCCCTTCAAAAATCAAATCAGTTATAGGGATGAAGAGAGGGGTCCTTGTGACATCTTCTCTGCGTTGCCCCGCCCTGGCGACCAGTCGGGGATCAACACTGGGCTCTTATTTCTTTAGGGACATGGGAGATCTGGACGATATACCTATAGATATTGTCCGACTTAAGAGCTTCTTGAGGCGCTCACGTTCAAGGGAGGAAACTGGGGGCATCCTTGTGTCTAGTTTCCGTGGTATCGCAATGGACTACACAGTCTCAGTGAGTCTGTCTATTCAGACTGCTACATTGACCTAACCTAACCTAACTAAACGATCATCGCTATTGGACAAATGCAACATTTTAATTCCTCAACTACAACGAGAGAGGTATGAATTTGATTAGAGAATTTCCCGCTACTCCCCTTGTTTTCATGTTAATCATCCCTATCAAGCCATCATGATCTCGGTGCACAGAGTATACTTAATCGAAGATCGAATAAAATGTGATGCTGGGGAAATTCTCTAAAGAGAATCAAATGAGAATTTTCCCTTTCCTGATTCAATTAACATGATTGTTACCACTTTTAACAAAAGCCATATGTTGAATTGCTAACGATAGACATTACTGGAAGAAAACTGGGAGATGCTACTGCAGTCTTTTTAAATATCAAGAAAGAATCAGTGATAATGAGTATGGCGGTAAAGAAGATCAACACAAAGTTATTTGCTCCGGCGATAAAATAGTCTACTCGTTTGAAATGTTGACAACTGTAACTTTGGAGTAATCCATCGACTCCGTCGAAAATGAGAATTGAAAGCGCACAGATGTTGGTGTAGTCCAAGCAAGCTACTAAACGACAAAGCCTTCCCATGGGAAATAAAAATCCAATTGTACCGAACGTTATTTTTCAACCCCGCATATAACCCCTATTATTATTTGAGCGGGGGCCAACTCGATGTGTCGAAAAATTCAAGTAGTCGAATAATCGACAAGTTTTTTAAATTATTCTCGAACTGGGAAGTTCAAAATCGTGGTTAAACTTTAGTTCCCATTGAGTAAGCTCAAAAAATTGAAAGCAAAGGTTAAAGGAACAAGGCTTTGCTCTCTTCTGTAAGGACAACTTTGTAAAACTGGTCGTCGATGAGCAGAGTGTTCTACAATCAAGGGGAGGATAGTTCCGAAAGCCTTCAATCGCGTCATTTATCGACAGCTGCTCAGATTACCAAGCACTGAGTCAAAATAAGAATATAATAGCAATGTAACGGCTTAAAAACAACAAAACCATAATTGCTGATAGCTTGCTGGCAAAGCTGATTAAAGCCATGCGTTATGTGCTAAAAATCAGCCTGCATCAGTAGCCAAATAAGATTTGGTTCATTAAAAGATTTGATAGTGCCTACCAACTACCACAGTATCAGTGTTTCATCCATTGCCTGCTCTATCTGAACCGATTAGACATTATTAGTGAGGCTTCAAACCCGGTAAATTTGAAACTATGTAGCTATTCGCACTACAACAAGTCTTGATGAAAATCCAAGGAAAATAAATCGACATCTATCACCTTTACGCCGACTATAAAGCTATCTGCGACTGATTCCACGGGGGTTTAACATAAGTCTCGTCGTGAAGGCCTTATCCACGGTGTTCGACACACTTCTTGGATGGCCAAGTAAAATTTGGACTATCTAGGAAATGAGGCTGACAATTTTGGTGCTACCGCAATTGTCAGTCCTTTCTTCCAGCCAGAAGATATCAAATTGATTGTGCTAGCATGGAACACAATCTTCATTGGCAGAAGTGAGACCTATCTTACTATCTCTGCTACTCTATAGATCTGTAGCACCTGGTTGCAATGCAACTCCACACTCAAACACAAAGTCTTTACCAGCGGTTTTGGTCATCAATCACAACCCGCGTGATGCTCCCATAGAGGTCTTACACCAAATGATCAGACGGGAGCTATCGGCGATAGTCCGATATGGCCTGTGTGACTTGTATGAAGCTATCGTCGAGAATTTTATTCCCGTAAAGTTGTATGACTTTCTGAGTGAATATACCGTAAAGATGCGAAGACCTCAGCGAATATAGATAAAAATCCTGTCATTGCCCAATATTTGACGCAATGACAGGATTTTTATCTATATGCTATATGATAACAGGTAAAATCAATGTTTGATACAGTTTGGTTCTGGTTCGTCGGGAGAATAATTTGTCATTAAGTCTGTTGTTAAAGCTGTAATAACATCTGTTTGGAAGCAATTACCTTATCCTCCTCTTTAGGCTGGTATCATTGGTTTTATTCACAGCGAAGCCAAAGTACATAAATTCATCCGCCACTCCAAAATTATAGTTGTCAAAGTCCACGCAACATGTCAAACAAGCAGATGGTTTGTTCATGAAAATAAAAATTTCTTTCGTCCCTGTATACTATCAATTCCATTTTCGCTAACGCCGTCTCCATGTCAATGAGAAGATTGTAGTAACGTCTCGCAGTTCTCTGCAATTAAGATCTACATCCTCAGCACATTCAAGCTGTGTTAACTGCAGTTTTCCTCATAATCATCTGAGGCAGTATGTTAAAGGGGTCGCACGAAAGGCTATCGGCCTTGCATGCCATACAGGATTTGCCGTAATGTAAATATTAGGGCAGTTATAGATTTACCAGTTCTATATTCCAAAAGCTTTATCAAAACTATCTTAACAGGAGTGGGTCTAACAATAGAATATACGTAAGCTCACAGAATGTGGGAAACTCTCCCAAGTCTCCTTCATGAGATGGAAGGAAGTTTGTTTTTTTATCCTAACAGAACATTACAAGTGATGGTAGATGTCTAATAAATTAGTCTGGTCACAAAAAATCAATTTGTGATTTTCTACCGGATGGGGAGCTTCTAAAAGGTTCTTATATGCTAGTAAATGTTTTTAGCCAATTTTTAGCGTAACCAAATAATGTTAATCCATAATTCATTGAAGTTAAAGCTAAGAAAAACTGAAATTTTTAGCAAAAAGGTATTCTTATTTTAAAATATTTCTTAGTAAATTGTATTCTAAATTGTATTGTATTGTATTGTATTCTAAATTGTATTAAATTGTATTCTAAATGGGCATTCGCTATGACCTGAACTACAAAAGAGTAAACGCCAAACTCAAAAAAAAAAAAAAAAGTGAACCAATTTTAAGTAAAAACAAACTAACAAACAAAGTAAGTAAAATTAATTTCCATATTGAGCCGAGTACCTCCTTTATCCAAATAAGTAAAAAAAATGTGCTCTTGTTTTAAGCATGCAATATCAAGTAAATTTATGTAATTTAAGACTCACTTATTCGCTTCAAGTTTTCAGTATGTTTTCAACCCAAATTCAGTACAAGTCCACTAAGTTTATTAATTTTAGCAGAAAAGTGAGTGAAGTCTTCAACAAATTTCACTATGAAATGGAGCAGATTTGTAGAACGAAGATCTTAGATTTTAAGAAGGAATGCTAAAAATTTATATTTTCCTTAAGGCTTAGCCTAAAATTACCACGTCTTGCTAAAACAATTACATTTTCTAACAGTACTGGGTACATAGGATGTTTCAAAATTTCTACATATCATGTGACTACTTTATTGGTTCACTAGAACGAATACAAACTATGTCTTCTCGATCATTGGCGTGATCTCTTCA